>SNQJ01S0017552.1:154979-228493 GCA_010110895.2 Picea sitchensis | reverse complement strand
TTATATGTCAATCCTTGGGCCATGGAAATCGTCAGGGGCGGCGTTCTTGCTGCATTTGGCTTACTCTTGGGTTCTATAGCGTTCAGCCCGGGGAATAATACTTTGTCTGATTTAATTTATAGACTTGGCATCAGCCAATGCAAGTAGGATCATGCGGGTTTATAGATGGTGATGGTGAATATATTAAAGAATATATTGCAGCCCACATCCTTTGTAGAAACGTGCAAGTCTGTACTTCTGAAATAATTTAGTGCTACGTCATGCAATTGAATCTGCTACATTCAGGAGGCTCGATATATCATACCATTAATGAATTTCCATTCCTGATATTGTTACCGTTGTTTGTGCGGCTGCAAAACTACCGAGAACATGGAGGGGAATAGGGTTGCCGTCAGCCCTAGATCTTTCCCGTCTCTCGTCGACTATTACTATTGTTGGACAGATCCAAACGGATCTCTTCATCCCAATGGATCTCTTGAAACCTAAGTACCACTGTCTTCTGCAGCGATTGTGGTCTTGGTGTTTTCTTCCATTCAGGCATTAGTACCATTCGGAAGGATCCCCGCCATAATATATGGTGCTTTGAATTCCATCCTTTTCAATTGTCATCTAATCTTTGAGAATGAACAGATTAATGTTAGTACTTCTAAGATTCGAACCTCGAAACCCACATAACTGTTTTGTTCAGTAGAGTAGAGATGGGTTTTGCTTGTTCAAACCATGATCAGCGGCAGATCTACGGGATCGACCAACAGCACTGACTAGCTGCATCCACATAACCCGCAGACGAGACCGGACGAACCTAATCCAACTATTTTTTCTTGAAGACGGACCCTGAGAGCCTGATTCGGATTATTCGAGGTTCCCTGACGTCCACATGTTGTTTCGACACGAGCTGAGGTGTGAGTGTAGAAAATGACGAAGTTAGTTAAAGAATCGATGAGTTGAATGCAAATATTGCAACCCACAAAGATGAATTTGCCAAGGCGAAGTCTCTAAAAAGAGGACTTGGATAAGCATATTGGATTGTTGAAGCTTGAGCAAGATAACATGCAAGGAATTGGCCATAGAGATTGATAAATTGTCTTCTACCATGGAAACCTTAGTTGGAAAGAAGTATTTCAGAAATGGGAGGGGTAGGTATAATGAAGGTAAAAGATTTGATCATCACCATAATGGACATGATGCAGACATGTTGGATCCCATGGCAGAAGATAAAAGACAAACAAGAACAACAGAAGGAAGGAAAAGGTAAAGCTTTTGAACATGCTCATTCTGTTGTTACTCATTGCAACATTAGTATAAATGAAGCTTTGTTCAAAACTTAATTTGCTTTTTTTAGAGTTGTCTAGTTGCTTGGCATTAGTGCTTCTTGCTACATGAATTTTCAGAATGACTTTTTTGATGAATTGAATAAAAATGTAGACAGTGCAGTAAACTTTGTAGATGGTTCCAATTTCAAACCTACAGAAATTGGCACCATCAAGTTCAAATTGCTTGGATTATTGGATTTTATTTTTGATAATGTCTCCATCTTTCATCTTTCTAAGTTGCAAAGAAACTTGTTGTCTTTATCATTCAAGAAAAAATAAAAAGTTAGAGTTGACATTGTGATTTGTGTGGCCCCATGCATGTTCCATCTTCCTTTGATAATAAATATATAATGATTTTTTTTTATGACTACAACACCATGATGTGTTGGGTTTATTTGTTGAAACAAAAATCTCAAACAATTGAAACATCATATTGACACTTTTTGTACATATAATGGATGAGAATACACTTCAAATGAGTTTGAAAGATATATTCGACAACATGGGATCAAGCATCAAAATACTTTTCCATACAATCCTCAACAAACTGCCATGAATATCACACAAACAATCCTCAAAATACTTTTCCATACAATCCTCAACAAACTGCCATGAATATCACACTCTTGCATATGGTATGTTTAATGTTATTTTTGAAAAATGTGAAGATGGTGTTTTGGGATGTTGTAGTTCTATATGTGCAATGGGATGATGTAGTTTTGGGAACAAGAATCCGTAAGAAATATGGTATGGCCCAATTCCTTAGATGAGGCATGTCTTTGGTTCCACCTACTATGATTTAATTCTTAAGGAGCACATAAACAAACTAGTCACAAGGAGTAGAATATGCATCTTATTGGGGTAATCAAATACCACCAAGGCATATCGTGTTTATTACAAGGTAAACAAAAAGTTGATTCTTAGATGTTATTTTTCTTGAATCGACCGAGAATGAAAAAAATGTTGAGTGACTTGATCATCTAGATAGATTCACCCATGTAAAGAAATATGATAAGTTTGATGATGATATTCCATATGTTGAAAGGGGGATCCCTATCTTGGATCAATCTCTAGAATCTCCTTTTGAAGTTCCATCTCTCCCTCAGTAAGAACATTCAACTAGTTCATTAGAATAAGGAATTCAATTGGATGATGTAATTGAGAGGATTGAAAGGCTTAACCTCGATGGGAATGCAACACTATGTAACACACCCCACTAGCCAGACATGTTAGCTACAAGTCCCTTCTCTGGACTAATTCAATCCCTGCTCTTGTTTTTTCCAACACGGGATGCATGAAAGGTTCTCATGCATTGATCAAGATTTAGTGTAAGCATATAAACAATGAAGCATACAACATGCACAATAATACACAACAAGCATGCTTATTCAAAATATATAGATATATCGAATTCAACGATAATTAAATACATAACAAAATCCTTTATGCATCGGTAATTAATACCATAACAAATAGCACTTATCTTTTATAGAAGAGAACCACTGATAGGATGCACACCAAGGATGTTCCACCCAACCATAGACACTGATATTCCAAGTATCAACAACAATTTCACCACCGAGCCACGGATATGAATCCACAAGGACGGTTCAAGAGCGTTATTGGGCTTCCCAAACCAGTCACCACTCAAGTTCTCACACACAACAATCCAAGTACCCAACTCTCTTCTACTCATCATGCACCACCCAAGAGAATGCACCCACACTCTTATATACCATGGAGTCCCTCAGGAATTCCTTCTACTTCGAGGGATCTAGTGCAGTTGGTCCAGAATTTCCATGGAGGGACTCTCACGACTCAGTGGTGAGAAAAGTTGGACACGGGCCAAACATCTCAGACATGCAGGCCTCAAATCATGGTTGGATTACATGAGCACTCTCTACAACCAATAATTTCATCGCTGCACTTCAGCAGTTCGTCTTCCTTTCCCGAGCAAAGACATGCATGAGGAAAATGAGTGAGTGAAGAAAATGAAAGGAGTGAAGACTCCACGAGAGAGGGTGAACAATCAACAATTCGGGTGAATGGACATGTGAGGTGACCAACAACAACACCACAATGGGGATGGAAATGAGAGTGAGATAAGGACCAAAATGAATGAGAGAATTAGCCAACGAGAAGAACCCATTCACCATGGACAAGTTTTTGTAATTCGTGGGGACCAAGAACCTCTTGGACTTCCCCCAAGAAGATTAAGTAACTGATTTTCCCCCCATTAAAAAAATGGGTAATTAAAACATGAAATAAACACTTAGCCCCTCAAGCCCCTTCTCTTGTGGAATCATAGCACCCTGTAACTCTAGTGCTTGTCTGTCTAGCATCGAGCTGGGTATTTATTATTAATAATGATCAAACATTACATTTCCTAGACACACTGGCCTTTTAATAATTGTTTGGGCACTCTATCCTCTTAGCAATGTAACAATAAATTATTTAATATGGGGGCTCAAAACCAAGGGTGTTACAAACCATCTCAATGGAGTGGCCTTGATCATAGACATGTCCAAACTGGGTGATAAAAACACTTTAAAGTGTTAATCATGATGAGATTGGAAATATAGGAACCATAATCGCAACAAGACAAGATGATAGAGGTGATGTAGATGCATAATCTCAACAAGACAAGATGATAGAGGTGATATAGATGGGAACGAGATGTTCAACAAGACAAGATGATGGAGGTGATGTAGATAATTAATGTTTAGGTGATATAAATGATATAGATGTTTCATATGGTTTTGAATTGAACTTATCTATAAACATTGAAAGACCTTATTTTGAATAAGATTCTTCTCATGATGAGTGGAAAGAATCCATGCAAAAGGAGTGTTATGCTCTCATCAAGATTGAGACATGGAGGTTGGTGGATCGCCCATTTAGAGCCAAACCAATTGGCTACATGTGGGTCTACAAGAAAAGGTACAAATCAGATGGCTCACTTGACAAACATAAGGTGAGTCTTGTGGAGAAAGGATATGCACATACAAGGCTATGATGATATTTTTTCCCCCACAACAAAATGGGGTACCATTCATGCATTGTTAGATTTTGGAAGCACATAGTAGGTGGAATATTCATCACATGGATGAGAAGATATCCTTCTTGAATGGATATTTGAAAGACAATTTTTACATGCCTCAACAAGAAGGATTTGTTGTGAAGGGTCAAGGACATGATGTACGCAATCTTTAACTCAACATGTTTTGAAATCAATTTCAAGCATTTTGATGTTGATGATGCAACTTGGTCTCACAAGAAATTTGGTGAAATTATTGTATATCTTGTAGGATAAGTATATGATTGTTTGATAATAGGGAGCATTGAAGCATATATTGCATCCATAAAGAAAGAATTGAAGAAGGGATTTGAGATAACATACATGTGATATCTTCACTACTAGTTAGGTATCGAAGTAATTCAAAATCCAAGGTATATATTCATCTCCCCAAAAAAATTCATTGGGGAGCTATTGAATCAATTTGGAATGGATGATTATACTCCTCTCTCTACTCCATTGGAACAAAATATGAAGCGAAAATCAAAAGAAGAGAATGAATTTGAATATGCAACTAAATATAGACTACTTGTGGGAGTCTTATCTACCATATTACAATGTGAACAAAACTAGTTGGGATCATTTATAGGTTCACTCAAAAACATTGTGAAGAACATTTGTGAGCTTCAAAATGAGTTCTAAGATACTTGAAGGGAAATCAATACTTTGTGCTCAAACACTCTAAGGTGGAGGACTTCAAACTAGTTGGACATATAGATTTAGACTTTGATGGAGATAAAGAGAACAATGTCTACTTTCTAAGGATACTTCATGAGTCTTGGATCAACAAATGTCTCTTGGATATCATGAAAAGTTCTAGTGGAGATGCATAATATGTGGTTTTTTTGGAGAAAACTAAGGAGATTGTGTGGCTCATGAAGACACTAGAGGATTTGCAGGAGAAACATGTGAATGGTACTACATGTCTAATTAACAACACTTCTGCAATCTAGTTTGCCAAAAATCCTAGATTCCATGATTGAACAAAGCATATCAACATGAAATAGAATCTAATTTAACATCATGTAGATTTTAAGACCATTTAGCTTATACATTGTTCATCAAAGCCCTTGGAAGAAAAAAGTTTGAAAAGTTTATAAAGATGCTTGGACTTACAAACACCGCTTTAGATAAAGAGGGAGACTCGCTTGATACCTAATCATTGGGATTATGGTACATTTTAAATATTATTTTATGAGAATCAAAGTTAGTGGAAAATGAAACCAAATTTCACAAACTCAAAATAATAAAAATGATTTGACATACCTCAAATTTGGTGTTTGAATGTAGTGAGGATATTCTATCTCGGCTCATATTTACAATTTCTTTGCTTATGGTGATTAAAAGTAAGAGTAACATATCCACTACGACAAGGATTAGAGGGCATGCATATCAGACCTTCATGATGAATGAAATGGAAACCTAAAAGCAGGAAATGGATGACTCATATTCATGCCATAGTATACCAAACAAGGATTAGAGGGCATGCATATCAGACCTTCATGATGAATGAAATGGAAACCTAAAAGCAGGAAATGGATGACTCATATGCATGCCATAGTATACCATGTTTAAGCACTTCTTGCAATTATATAGAAATCCTTAAACCTACAAACAAGTGATGACCAAAATTATAATGGTTCACAAACTATATCTTGACAGTGACAACTCGAACTTCACAGTAACTTAAATGCTTTGGCGTACCTCAAATTTGATCCTTGAATGTCGTTAGCACTTTGACTCTGTCATACTCTCATGGATCAACTGCAACTTTGCAGGTTCTTTCCGTAACGTGACTAAAAGAGAGAGTAACGTATCCACTACAAGGGAAAGTAGAGGGCTCAGGGATGGAATTTGATGGGCAAATTGTCCGTTACGCGGTGATTTGCCCGTCAAATACGTTAAAAAAATTTCACAAACAGGCAACATTTGTTTTTGGTTAAATTTATTAAACTGGCGTTTTATTTACGGAAAAATTTGATGGGTTGTTAGGATTTGAAATTCCAACCCTGAAGGGCATGCATATATTCCATAAGAATAAATCTTTCGGTGCTAAAACAACGTGATAAAAAAACAATAAAGATATTGTATTTTTATTCAATTTCAGATCTTTAGGATGAGTGAAATGGATACCCAATATATTAGCTCACGCTCTTGAATGTCACAGTATATCATCTTTAAGCACTTCTTGCAATTATGTACGAAGGCATAATCCTACATACAAGCGATGATGAAAACTATAATTGTTCACCAACTCTATCGACCCAATGACAACTTAAAATTTGTTGTTAGGAAAATGCTTTGGCATAACTAAAATTTGATGCTTGAATGTCATGAGGAACGTTACTCTATCGTTCTCTCTCAGCTCAACTCTGCAAGTTTTTTTGCTTATCCTCACTAAAAGGAGTCACATATCCACTGCAATGGGGAATAGAGAACATGTATATCCGCCAAAACCGTGAGGATAGTATCCAATGCAACGAAATAGAAGGTTGTCAGTACCATTACATTCAAAACTCTCATAGCGTTGTATGAATCCAGTTGAAACTAATATTCAAAATTTTGATAGGGTTGATTGAAATAGAAGGGGTTCAGTTAATCCTGGTTATTCCAGCATGAATATTCCCACTGTGAATGGTAGTGTCGAAATAATGACTGAAAAATTGCAATCTGACCAAATATTATTTAGCCAAAATTTCCTTTAGAAAAAGTCCAAAACCTATGATGTAGTCTAAACATGTTACCATTTGGATCTTTTGCATATTTTTCCAACTATCTTTGTCCAAAATCTAGTTAAAAATTTAAAAGAATGGTTGCAGTTGCACATAGATTGCATAATCCAAATGTAATATGAGTTTTTGAGGATGTCAAACCCATTTATGCATTAAAAATGCAATTTTAATATTAGAAAATTGCAATTTGACCAAAAATTATATTTCCCAATTTCAACTATGATTTCTCAAAAAAGTCTAAATTATATAACTCTTACACTTCTTCAATTTTTAAAAATATAGTTTAAACATACTAAAATTTGGATTTTTTCTCCCATATTTTTCCAACCACTTTTGTCCAAAAAAATCTAATTAAAAAATTAAAAGAGTTTATAAAACTGAAAGTAACAATTGTTGACATTGCATAATCAGGCAGTAATAGGGGCCTTTGTAGGATGTTCAATCCTTTTATTCATTAAAAAATGTAATATAAGCAATGAAAAATTGAATTTTACCAAAAAATATATAGTGAGATTCTAGTGGGAAAAAGTAGAAATTGTGTCATGTTTACACCTTTTCATTTTTTAAAAACTTATTCTAACCATGCTATGATTTAGACTTTTTCCATCCATATATTTTGGATCATTTTTTTCCAAAACTTGTCCAAAAAATTAGAAGAATTATTGGAATTGTAGTTATTGATATTGCAGAATCTTAGTTCACTAGGTTTTTAAGGAGAGTGAATCCATTTATGAATTTAAAATTGCAATTTTAAGAATCAAAATTTTTCATTTAACCAAATATTATATATTTGGTTAAATGAAAAATTATGTTTAGCCAAATATTATATATTTTTCATTTAACCAAATATGATGATGATTTCCAAAAATGTTGAAATCATATAATGTTTAGACTTTTTCAATCTTTAAAAGCATAGTCTAAACATGCTAGGATTTAGACTTTTTATGGACATATTTTGGCAAACATTTTCCCCAAAATTTTGCTAAAAATTTAGAAGAATGTTTGAATTGTTGTCATTGCACAACCCATGTTGAATAGGGTTTTTTGAGAATGATGAATCCATGTATGAATTTCAAAATGCAATTTTAAAAACAAAAAATTGCAATTTGATCATTTTTTTATCATTGCATTTTGGTGATTATTTCGAGAAGAGGTACAAATCATATAAGGTTTAGACTTCTTCAATTTTAAAAGCATAGTTTAAATGTGCTATGATCATAAATCTTTTTTGTCCATATTTTTTCTACAAAATTCGAAGAATTATTGGAATTACAAATAGCAGTTACTGAGATTGCACAATCTATGCTCAACAAGGGTTTTTGAGTATGCTTAATTACTTAGTAGGATTTTTTTTATGATTGCCAAAAGAAATCCAAATCATATAACATTTCTACTACTATTATCGATTTAGACCTTTTTTGGCCATATGTTTTCAACCATTTGTGTTCAAAATATGGCTAAAAATTTAGAATAATTCATGAAATCACAAATAACAATTATTGATATTGCACAATCTAGGTGTAGTGGAGCATTTTGAGGACATTGAGTCTATTTATGCATTCAAAAATGAAATATTATGTAATGTACCCAGCCTCCAAGATGAGTCCCATCATTGGAAAAACGAATTGGCCTTCTAAATATGAATTTAAAGATTTTGCATACATATAAAATAAACCAAGGGGAAATAGGCCCATAATTTAACATGCATAGAACAAAATATATTAAAATGTGAATGCAATTGTTCAAGAAAAACAACAATGCAAAACATTCATATAAAACATAAACATAACAGAATAATCATTTTTAAAACAACACTGAACTTATCTACTTATAAATATAACCAACTAGGTGCATACGAAGAATGAACCTCCAAGCCATAGGTTTTGTTGTTCATTTTCTCTCAATAGTATGCCACCCCAAAGCTTAGGCTATGAGTCCAAATGGAGATCTGTCCATCCTTGTTGTATACTCTCCACATTCAACAACCCCAAACCTAGGTTGTACTCAAATAGTAGTTATGATCAACCAACTCTCTTCCCCACAACTTGCAAAACCCAAGGACTGTACCCCCTTCACTATTCTCAGTCCATCAGGATGTACCATTCTTTTATCACGGATTCCATTACACTTGGTTGGCCAGGAAATATCTCAGTTGGGGACTCTAGGAACTCTAAGCTACTCTAGGAGTGTTCACAATAGCCATAACAAGGATTTTGAATGATTTCCTAAATAGGTAAACACACTACAGGGTTAGATTCCATTTTACAGGCACACATGCCACATTTTCATCATAAAAATAACTTGATAATGGATTTCCTCGAGCACAACATGGTTGGTTCTCTTCCCATCAATCATATCCTCTCTTGCTTCCCAAAAACTGCATGTAAAACTAAATCCCTTTTACCATACAAATTTCCCTTCTTCTCCCTTGCTTTCTTCACTCTCTCTCTTCTGAAAGATGAGTGTACTTCATCCCCATGTTCCTAAATGTTAGCACTAGAAGTCACTCCATACTACAAAAAATGTGAGCCCAGTACCCATCATAATATAAATGTATTAAATTGGTTTGACTAGGTGGATCAAGAAGACTATGAAAGAAAGGGATAGGGAAACAAAATGTCTATAGAGGCATTCCATTGGACATGGAGTCATAACGTCCTACAGATCAAAGGCAATCAAACTTATATCAGACAAAAGGAATATATAACGATGAGTAGAAGCATAGTGAATATGACAAAAGGAAGATCATCCATTAAACAAAGACCATTTTTGCAATAGATAAATGTTTTATTAAACAATGAACATTGATTTAATCGTAAAGATACAACAAATCCTCTGTAGTTCATGAATCCATCAATCAATGGCAGCTATGATCCTCAAAACCTGCAATATATTCAAGCAAGAAGATAACAAAGAAATGGAAAAACACATAAGACAATCTTATAATAGATCGCATGAATATTTAATGGTATAAAATGACATAACAAAAAGGCCCTCAGGATTACAAATGAGCAACTAAAATTGTTCCTCCAACTCTCTCCTCTCTTGGATCATGAATCCAACCCTTTCCTTCTCAAAATCTCTTTCATATATAAATAATGATCTATATTTATCCTAAGGAGGTCGAGACCAAGGAGATACATATGATCCTCAACTATTTAGGAGTATTTTTACAAAAGATTCCAACAAAAACCTAACAAATTCCTATTTGATCTTTCCTATTGTGATAAATTCCTTTTGAAACAGGTCATTTTGCTTGATATGGAGATGGAACACATGTACCTCCTATCCAAATAACTTCTAGGAGACCTTTCAAACCTTCCCTAACATCTAGAAACCTTCCAATAACTCAAATTTGTTAGACTTTTAGAGTTCACAATGCCTATGGAAACATGCACTGTGAACTTTCCTGTAGGTGATAATTTTGTCTTTTCTAAAAAAATACTAAATGGGTCGGGATGATTTTTTGTCAGCAAGTCAAAAACACCATGGTTTCCCTCCACACCAAATTTCAAGCCAACAGAGATGGGAATTCAAAAGGTATGGGAAAATCTGTCCTCTGTTGTGTGCTAATTCTTGCAAACTTTCATAAATTACCATTTTGCAGCGACGACGTCATGAAATTTCCTATAGAAGCTTGTTTCAGTTTAACAATTATTTTAACATATGAAAATTTATTCTAGGAGTCCATACATGCTGCAAAACTTCATTATATTGATATATGACTTAGAGGAAAGCACCACAACTGATACTCATGGCTTCCAACTCATAGCCATCACCCAAAAAATGTTTTAAAATGTATAAAATAGGTTAACAACATTAACAACATTTGAAAATTTAAGCATGCTTTAACAAATTATGAGCCACACATTGATAGGGGTAATAATTCACTCATTTAAGGATGGATTTGAAAGGATGCAAAAGGTGGAAGTTTCAACAGTCCTAGAACAGACGATTCACAACACAGTTCACAACACCAACAAATATATCAGTAAAAGGACCTCCTCTCAACCTTCAAATAAGATGATAACCCTTATCCAGTAGACTTGATCTTGTTGCTTATAATTGGAGATTTGAACACACATGTCTGCAAACTATTCAACCTCCAATAATCTCCTCTTCAGCCAGTTCACGGGGCCTAGCTCAAACACAATTTTCAAACTTGGAGGAAGTTGTTAGAAACTTTTATGACATAATCCCTGGGAATTTGTTTAAAATAAAATCTCTCAAAACAATAAGATTTTCTTTGTCATGATTCTTTAACTGCAATGATAACAATTGAATGCATGAGGTATTTATGAGCACGTTGTGAACTATCCTAGTGAGTTGGAAGCACATACAACTTTCTTTAACTTGACATTTAAATAGATGGATGATGACAAAGAGAAAATTTTGTACAACTGAGAGTTGACATGTCATGGTAATGATGTAACGATCAAAGGCATGACTAAAAAACAAAACCAAAGTGATTATTTTCTACCCCTACAATTCTATGTGCTAACACTAACTACTATAGGATGTGACTCCTCAAAACCATCCTGTTATATTAGTTTAATGATTGGCTTTGGGAACACTCAACAATAAATAGAAGGTTATAAATGATGATAATTATTTTAGGAATGTGGGTTGGATTAATACCCTTGAATATTTCCCCCCTTGGACCCCTCTCTCCTATAGAATCATATCCCCCCATCATTTTCATCTCTCTCATATCGCATCCAATGATTATCATTTCAATGTTCATAATATACAATTTGGTCCTTGACAATATTAACTGATACGGGTTTTTTTCCCCAAACATATCAACTCACCAACCTAAATGACATTTATACAATTACATTACCATTTGTGGGGATTATGATTATGGATGTATATCCCCATCCCCTTATTATTTTGCATTGTCCTCAATGCACAACACCACTAGGTGTACATTCATTTTACAATGCTAGGCGCTCCATCCATTAATCAACATATATAATATCCATCCTAATATTACATAAGTGTTCTATCATTAAAAAAATGCATAGGCTCTCTGGCTCCAAAAAACAAAAATGCATCCTCTCTTTGGCCCCAAAAACCATAAATATAAGGCGTTCCAGACTCAAAAAATAGATACATAACCCACTAGCATTCTCCTACAACTATCTCGATTTCCAACAACTCTCTTACACACACCTTCCCAACCCAATGAATGTACTCATTTACTGTCCTCACTCCATCAGGGTCTATCATTCCTAATGTTCCCCCTTCACTACTCTCAGTTCAAGAGGCTACACCATATTAACAGGGTCTCTCGCACATGTGATCAAGAATCTCACTATTGAGATCTCAAGAGAACTCGTTGCTAGGAAGAACTACCAGGAAAAATAATCAATAGAATCCTTACTGTTGTAGTGGAACTCATGCAAGAGTTCACTCTTTATGCTTGACAACCTGGTTCTTTTGCAATCTTGACAGCTTGCTTCTTCTCTTCTATTCTCTTTTGGATTTTTTCTTCCTTTATTTTTTCAACGTTTAGGCTCAACCATCCATTTCCTTTTTATACAGTTCCTTACACAATCCATCATTTTCTAAGGTATTCTTTCGTAGAATAATGTCAACTCATTGCTAGAATTCCACTAGAAATATGTAACCCGTGGCGATCATCCCATCTTCATCATATGCATACAGTCAATATGACACATCATGATACAATTTTCAATTACCGATTTTCAACTATGTTTTATTCAAGAAAATAAAATATTCCAAGCATGATTTTTCTGCTCATTATGTTTGGCTCTTGCAGTTGTAGATATCAGACTTCCTTGTGGGCTTGCATCCCTTCCATGTCCAAGACCATTCTTCGTGCAATTTTCTCAATTTCCATGCATCCAATTAAATTGCTAGCATATAATAACAATTTTCAATTATTAATTTCTCACATTTGTTTATACAGGAAATTAAAGTTTCCCGGGAATGTAATTTCTCCTCATTGTGTTTGTCTCTTCCATCTACATGCATAATTATTCTTAATGATATTACACCATTTCCATATCTAGGACCAATCTACCTACAATTTTCTCAATTTCCACTCATCCAAGCAAATTTTTAGCATTCATGCACATTTATAACAATCCATGAAGTGATCTCAGAATTGTATCTCACCAACAATTCAATCATTTCCATTCATTATTCAAATTAAAAATGGAATTCAACCATAAATCATATTATCTAAAATGAAACTATAATTCATTGTAAATGCATTACCAACACACCACGATTTTCATAATTCAATCAAATTTTACCAACAAATAAAACCAATGTCCCAATATCCATAACCACATTTACACAATGCATCCTTGGATTAACTATGGAATACAATATATCTATCACATGCATTCTACCATGGTGAGTTTGAAAGTCTAGCCAACACCTCAACACACTATTCAAACGCTTCCCCATTTATCTATCTAATCATTTGGATACCTTCCTCTTAAAGCCATACGCAACACTAGGAATATAATTTTCTTAGTGTTGTCTCGTGTCGGTAAAGAGGTTGTAGTCCAAGCATAGCTTATAAAGGGTAGAACTCTTATGCACTTGGACAACTCTATATAATTTCCATTTCCAAACTCATCATGGCCTCACACATGGCCATATCTATTGGAATTCAATACTACAATAGGATTATTGTCTCCTGACTTCACCTGGTTATGAACTTACAACCAATATAACATAATATTCAATTAAATTCACATATAAATTCATTCAAGCATCAATACGTTTTGTATACTCAAGGACCTCTACCTTTACATCAATTTTAAATATTGAAAATCTAGTTGAGGGAATTCTCGTACCTAAATTCCCTTCATCATTTATGCATCATAAAAGCCCCATATGCATACTTTCATGGATATCATTACATTAATCAATAATACCTTATCATCTGGTACTTTGTAGAAACTCCCAAGCTCGCTTTACCAACCCTTGATCAACATTTTACCATCCACATTTGTCTTGATACAGATGGCTATTTATGTACAATGACATCACCCAAATCATCTTCTTCCATGCTTTAGGCATTTCTTAGATACCCAATCCATCATTAGTCATATTCAAATATCACAACATCATTGTTATATATATATATATATATATATATATATATATATAATAGCACACTACTCTTAGTCTACATGCATGCCACATGCATTTTCAAGCATGTTCATATGCACAAATGCACATCGATATGCATTAAGAATTAAATATTATCATTCTCATTTCATGCACATGCATTCTATATTTATTGTATGCATCATGCATCGCTTCTATAATGCACTCTCGTAGATCCTTGAATTCTTGTAGATCCTTATTGTTATGTTCTCTACCATTTTTCACAAGTGTGCACCACTATTCCATATTCTGAACCTTCTATCCAAGCCCCACTTGGATATCTTTCATTTACATCCACTAGATCCACTAGTGTTTCCATCTCACAACTACTTCCATTATGCAAAGAATCTTGTCCCAATATTTTTTCGATAAAATTATCAATTATCAATATTCATAGTGTCATAACATGAACTAATTCAGTTGAATACTAACACTACACTCTAATTAACCACTCCCTATTTCCTTGATCCAACCAATATTTCAATACCATTCTCATTGATTGACATTTTAACATTCTAAAATGTTTATTTTATGTGATATTTTCCAATATCCTTTTCTATCTATGGCTTTCCTCAATTTTTAAATACCTCTCTTGACTTCATTGAATTATTCATTGTGAAGCACTACCTGGCCAATGAAGACCAATTTTCTCCAAATGAAATGCTACACTCCTCCATTTTCACCTATACCATACTTCCATTGCACACTGTGATAATAGAGGAAACTTTATTGCACTAAATACTTTTAGACACAAGTAGCTAAGTCATATATTAACAACTAATTTTTCTTGCATTCCTATGATTCCACAAAGAGATGAATCCTCCACTCCATCAATCATGCCTCATATCATGAGATCATTTCTCTCCTCTTGCTAAAATATTTTTACCCTTTCACTACATTTCTACCTTCAAGGATATTGATTCATTCTTAACTCCCTATGCATAATATGACATTCCTCACCTCTTGGATTCATGTTTTATGTGAGAACCTATGAGGATTATACTTTACAATCTGTTTAGAATTTTTAGTATATGAATACTAATTTAGCTCTGCTATTCTAAGTCCTTTTCTAACCTTTCAATAATTATTTTTCAGCCATGCACTTCTATATGTATCTCTTTGATTCCTCAAACAACTATACAAGCTTGACCTACTTTCTTGTACAATTGAGATAGTTCCTTTTAGGTTCCATCTCTTTTAAATATGATGTCAAACATAGAACCATTTTCTTGTTCACGTGTATTCTAAGGAATTTTATTTCTAAATATCAATTCCCTATTTGTGTTCAGTACCCTAAATTATCAAACCCCAAAACCATTTCTTTATAATTCTCTTTACCATGAACCTTCCATTATCTGTTGAGTGTTTTAGATCCCAATAATTGTATCCATGTAATATAGTGGGTGTGAGATTCCCATCCCATATTTATTGGGAGCATGGGGGATAAGTAAAATTATCTTGGAGAAGAGTGCAAGTCAAGAAAGCAAGAGACAGAGGGGAAATTCATATGGGGAAGGGACCAAAATTAGAGATTCAAGTTTTTGCATAGAGAGCAATTTTTACATGGTGTTTTATGGCTAGAAAATAAGTTCTAATTGTTGAATCTTGAAGGTAATTGTTGTGGGAAATTTTAACATCTTTTTGGAGATGAATTTTCATGGAGAAAGAGGATTTGCACCTGGGAGTAACATGTTGTTCTAAATTCATGAAGGGAAGCACACGTTTTGTGGCTCGAAGAATTCATGTTGGAAGTTGTATAATTCCTAAGGTCCCAACACGTATATTTCTTGTCCAACCTATTTTGGAATCCCTGGATGAGAGTGGAAATGCATGAGGGAATACGAATGATGAAGGGGAATTTCATCCCTTGGGTTATGCGTGTTTAGGAAGAAAGGTGGTGGACTAGAATTTGCTATGAAATTTGAATGTTGAGAGGGAGACATTAGCCAGCCTTAAGGATGGTCGTCTCTTATGGATTCATAGCCTCAAATAAAGATCTCTTGTTGTTGATATATGTAAAAACAAGTGTATGGTTGGGAGGAATGTCATTCCTCTACAACAAGTTGCACATTTTGTAAGATAAGTGTTCTTATTTGTGGTGTTTATTCGTGTATAATTTTGATGTAGTTGGTGTTCATATTATTCTAAGATATATTTGGTTATTGTTTCTTGCTGTGAAAATAATGATATACATTCAAATATCTATTTAAGTGGTTGAATATTGTTGTATGCATTTATTTTCTACACTACACAGTTAAGGAATTTTATTTGTGTTTTTAATTAGCATGGTCAGTTGTCTAAGCTTGAATGTCATGATGTGTATGTTATTTCAACATTTAAAATTTGTACCAGAAATTTTGTTTGGGTCATTTTACAAAGTGACATGACCCAGTTGTGGGTCCAATGGCTTATAGGGTGGCATCAAAGCTTAATTTCAACACTCAAACCATATGGGCCAATAACCAGTGCGAGTTAAGGTAATTTCGTTCTATGATGAATTTTGGGGAAAGGAATTATAACTAGATAAAAATCCCCAAATTTGTGCGAACCATTTGAGATATAATTGCGTCAGATATACCTCAGATGTTTAATGGCATCGATCAACTAAATCGTAGAGTTATAATCGACCTACAAGGTCAACATTCACATTTTAATGGAGGACGACAGAGCTGGGAAAGTATAAAAAATTGATTGTTGATATTGTAACAACCCTCTCTACTGAGCATTCTCTTATTGACTTATTCTTTGAGGAAACTTGCGTACAAGTGATCTAGTTATGGTATATTATGATTTTGTTCTGCTTGTGGGTTATATATATGATGAAAATGATGTGATGTGACTTATTATTATTCTGATGTATATACATATTCATAGATGTTATTGACAATTTTTTCTGAGTGTGAAGGACACATGACAAGTTATTTATGCCGATGGTATCGATGGAATCCCTTGGACTCTGGATTGAGTCACAGAGTGGATTATATTTATTTGAGTATTTCATTTTATGCACATGTGATTTATGATTTCAGTATGAAATTTATGTATATGGATTGTTGACACTATTTTTTCAAGTGGATGCAGGCTTGTCGATGATTTCTAATTCCACTCACATAAGGAGTAAAGGGGTCATGCAAAAAAACCAAACATTGAGGGAGAGGTGTGGTAGTGTCCCTGTCAAATCCTACTAGCACTCTTTCCATGGCCAGAACTGTAGGTTAATGATTACCTAGTTTGGGTGGTCCACAATGTCGTGAGGGCAGGCTCAGACAGTCACTCACGAATATTTCTAAGGGGTGCATAATAAGGTGGAGTCCTTATTCCTTAGAACCCCTTAGTCTCTCACAAGGTCAACAGAATGGATTTTTGACTCCAAAGGGTCGAAAAAAACTCCAAAACAATTCAAATGTGAGTGGCACCCTTGGAGGACAAAGGTACGTCTTGAAGGGAATGTCGCACATTTGAAACTTCAGTCAATAAACCTAGGTGGCCTAGAGAACATTGGGATTATTAGACCTTGTTAGAACAAAATAATTAATGAAACACTAAATTATTGATTAGAAATTCTAACAAAAGTCTAAGACTATGTCTAAGTCTAAATTTAATTAAAGGACTAAATGAATTATGCCATAAGTTAAAAGATTAGAGAATAATCAAACTCTAGGAAAAAAGGGATTAATATATAAGGGTTGGATAAAATACATTTGTGTGCATGTAATAAATATAATGGATTTTTAAAATAGAAGAAACAGTAATATGAGAGAATAAGAATACTCATGGGATAGTATCTAGAGTCAAACTAGAAGAAGACTCATAATCCAACTGTAACTAAGATCTAGTTAGGAGACACCCTTTAGTTAAGGGATTGGGGAACAAAGAGACAACTAAGAGGAAAAATAGGAACACATTGGGGAATGTGAGGGAAAATGTCTCTTAAATAAAAATAAAAAGAGAAATTACTTATGCAACCTTGGGAGAGTTTGACACGTGTAGTGGGTGAATAATCCTTTAATTAAATTATTAAAAACTTAATTATTGTGCATGAGGACAGGTGTTAGTGAGGAAAATTGCTCTAAAACAAATGATGTAGAAAGGAAAAGGATAAGAATTTTGGGAACGCTTTTATGCTGTCAATTTTTTTATTGATTGTATTTTACTTGTGAGAGTGGGGACTCCAGGCTTGTGAAAAGAGGGGAAGATCTTCCTTGCGAGGCGGGCTTGGAAGCTATTGTGTTATGGGTTTTTTTCTTGGCCCCTTTATGGATCGGGGGGATAAAGGGAAAGAAGAGTATACCTAGCATTGGTTGGGAGGTATCGGTGAAGTCTTTGTGATTAGAAAGTGAAAGTAAGGAGAAAAAGTTGTTCAAGGATGCCTTCAACTTACATCTTCATCGGTCCCGGTATTTTTATATTCTGAATTTACTTTGTAGTTCAAGTATATTAGTTTGTTAGATTGATATGGCCTCTATAGAATCACAAGAAGGATTGAATACTAATTTGTTAAAAAAATTTCCCAATGAATAATGTCTATGGTGTTTATAATTTACAATTTTCACTACAAATTCAGGTGTTTTCCGAACTCTAAATTTGAGTGGTTTGATCCTATTTGTAAAAATTCAAATTTACAGTGTATGGTCTATGTTTTAAAATGGGTATTTTCATCCATACTTGAACTTCGTGTGATCAAAATTTTTAGTTGAGATTATTTAATGAAATTAAGAATGTTTTGCTTGTTGTTAAAATATGGAATTAAGTGTGAATTTGTATTCATGAGTTATTTTTTGAAATTCGTTATGAATCCTAAAATAACCCATATTGTGGGATCTCTGTTGAATTATACTATAGAATTGAATTTTGTATCATGAAAATCTCTACTGAAATTTTTTTCATTTCAACTTCGTCTGTATTGGGCCTCCACTGAAATTTTTGTTTAAATCCTAATTTTATCGTGTATTCTTTGTTGAATTGATTGATAAATCCAAATTTACTGGTAGCGTGAAGTCTCTGTATATTTCTCTTAAAACCCAAAAATTTTCGGAATCATGGAATTCGGGTTGAAGGCTTTCCAAAGTTTTGACTTGCTTTTACACCTGGTCATTAGCCCCTTATTCCTTAACACATTATGCTCATGATCACGGGCTGGAACCTAGCGTTGGCCCTAAAGGTTCTATTCAGAGCTCTGACACTATGAGACTCTTGAGGTTTCTTCAACTTCAACACTCTTTTCCACCCGGAGTGTTACTGGTTGAATTCAATCATACGCGAGGTTGACCGACACATGTAAGTTAACCCAATCCTTCCACTTACCGTCATCAATTATTATGAAATTAATTAGAAGGCTAGTGGGGATTCTCCTCACACTAGAAGCTACAATGGATATTATACTCCGGTACTCCATTCTTCGAAAGCTATTGTGACTTCATCACACCTTACCCCCGAACTAGAGAAGGTTGAAACCCTCAGATCTAACTATCCTTGTTTAACCAAATTCAACGTTCAAGATTTATTCTGGACTTCGAGACTTTGGGACTTCCTTAATCTTTGATATCTATGACTCTTTCCCACCAGAGTATCGAACTAATGAAATTTTGGAGGATGAATACTAGGAGATTTAACGGTCCTCGTTGGATCACTAGATCCATGACTGTACTTTACTTCAGGACTTCAAAGCTTTGGGTTTTTTCTCCTCTTTCACCACTTTAAATTGTTCTACCTGAATCATCAAACCACCGAAGGGCTCAGGGATCTAAGATATTACACTCCCCTTTGACCAACAACTGACGTCAACTCTGAAATTTGAGACTCTAGGAGTCCCTCACCTTCCTGCATCAACAACTAAATTTTACTGAAGTACCAAATTACCAAACCACCGAAAGACAAATTCTCATAGATCTAACAAATCGAATTAGATGACTATATCTACGCATGTCCTTCACTTTCAGAGTTAGTAACTTCAGGGTTTCCTTAATTCTTAGTATTTACGTCTCAAATTAGTTGGGGTACTGAATCTCGAATAATTCTAAGATCTATGGATCACCCTTATCCAATGACCTACGATCAATATTAATTCCAGGATTTGGAGCTTTGTAGCTCTGTGCACCAACAACTTTAACTATTCCAAACCGCTGAAGTCATAAAGTTCTAAGGACTCAAGGTTTAATGAATGTGCTACACTAGTCTGATCAGATGCTTGTGGGGATTTCAATTCCTCACGATTAGATATTTTCCATAAATTCTTATCAAGCAATTTCACACTATTGGTTTCCCACTTGGAACTCTAAACGCATTTTACCTCCTGAACTTCACCACTTGTTGAATTGAATTTTGAAGCTTTCTTGCACTACCATCCTAAACTACAGACTTAAAGGGTTGCATGTGCACCTCTTATTCCTTATCTGTGTAGTTTTTCATTGTCTCTCATGAGCTTCTGTAATTCAGAATATCAAGGCCTCTGCACATCCTCAGTGGTTTCTGTATGCACCTTTCACTATTCACTCCTAAACTTGGACTTCCAAAATTTTTGTCTGTGCACTCCTTACATTAGAATGGTGCACACTTTTCACTGTGACTCCTAGAAGAGAAACTTAGTAACTTTAAATAGGAATTTTAAACTCCTCATAAACAAACATCACCGAGACACATTTTTCCATCGTCATAGTATCCTTTACTAAGAAATTTCAAGGCAAGCTTACATTCTTCTCTTAGGGATGAGATATTTTCTCTTCTCTTTTTAAGCAAACCTAAGCAAAATTGAAAATTTCATTTGATAGATTTCCGACTTAAGGGTTTCTGGTTATTATTATTTAAGCTTATGTTTTCATATTGTTGAATTTATTCCTATTCCTTAAATAGTAATATAATGAATTATTTCAATAGCATGCAATTATGTGATGTAAGTGGTAACCACATTACCATATTTTCATTGTTATTGAAGAAATTGTAATTAAGAATGTTGGTAATTCTAGTTGAAATTCATAATAGATTGAAACTATGTGAATTAAATACTTCATTGTTCTTCAAAACAGGTTGCCAGTCCTGTGACCTTAAATGGTCAATATCAATCGGATGAATCCTGGACTTGAGTGTTTATTATGTGTCTTGGAGGTCCTAAACTTGCAGGTAGGTTGGGTGGGTAGATATCATGGATTGCTTATGTTTTGAATTATTCTATTAGAAGCATTGATGTTGTATAATTAAACTTGCAGTGTCGGATTTAATTCAAAAATGAAATTATAAAAATTGAAGTATGTTAGTGTTGAGTAACTTTTGTCCTTGGTATTCTCTTTAAAAAAAAATATCCACTACTCTACTCACTTACATTTATGTGGTAATAGAGGGGTTATTACATATGGTATCAAAGCAAGTTTGACCTTATGACATTGGACTGCTACACCTTCCACTAGGTTAACTAAATGATTAAATTGTATCACTAATTGAATTTTGAAATTATACATGTAGGTAATCATGGTTAGAGGACGTAGGTGGGGAATACGATAAGGTGTTGGAGTAAGAGGTGTGACACCTCCAATAGTACCCACGCCATAGGGGTCTAACCCCCAGAAAGAAGAACCAACCGCTGAGAACAAGCACTAGGGTGTTGTAGGAGATGTGGTGGGTATGATGAGATCATTTCATAGGATGTCAGAGGCATAGATAAACCACCTACATAGAGATGAGGGCAGAGTGTATGTTCCCAATGAGGGTTCGCAACACGCTTGAGCTAGTAGTAGTAGTATACACAAAGAACTCAAGAAGGTAAATTTTCTTGAGTTATGGGGTTCCCCAGATGACATAGTCACTGAGGCGTGGTTGGAGAACATGGCGATGTGCTTTGTAGTTTTTTATTACATCTCCAACATGAAAGTCTGCATGGTGGTATTTCAGCTGAAGGGGAGTGTTACTGTATGGTGGAAGACGCTTCTACCTCAATTAAACATGGTCGTCGAAGATGTGTGATGGGAACTGTTTGAGGAATGGTTCTGGGAGAGGTACTTGTCTGAAGAATTCATTGAGTTCCAACTTAATTAGTTCAACACCTTATGAAAGAATGATCATATGGTGCTATAGTATGATGCCAGATTCATGGAGCTACTTTGGTATGCTCCACCTATGAACACAAAGAAGTTAAAGGTCAACAAGTTTGTGTTTGGCATTAACTTCAATATTAGTGTGAAGGTGAGGATCTTAATTCCTCAAACATTGCATGATTCAATTCATAATTCCCTCATAGATAAGGAAGAGCTAAATGATGGGGTTCATGGCAAGACTCCTTCTAGACCGACTGGACAGATGACGTCAGGAGTGCAGCAGCATCACACACCAACTAGATAGACTCCTCAGTAGAGGACTCCTTAAAGAGGACCACAACAACCACAACAACATCGCCTGCAGGAACAACAATAGTTTAGGATTGTTTAGTAGAACATACCCAAATCACAGACTTTTAGTCTAGAAACTTCTACTTCGAGGACCAATAGCATTGGACTAAAGACTAGTGTTGGACATTTGGAGAGCCACATTATGAGAGAGACTGTCTGATTGAGAAAGATAGAGCAGGCGGATCATGAATACCCACTACAGTTGGATATTTAAGCAAGGCCCACATGATACATGTAGCACTGAACAACAGTCAGGCTGAGAATGAGTCCATTGTGCTCAAGACGTTAGGTACAATCACTGACCAAAATTTTGGCATTTTGATAGATCCAAGTGCCATAAAGATATTTATTTCTAGTGTAGCGCTAAAGGTAATTAAGGTAAAGGAATTCAAGTAGGATGAGCTTAGATATGTAGAAATGGCATCGAGTGCCAAACAGAAGGTTGGAGGAAAGGTTACAAACTGAATCATTAACTTGGGAGACTTTGTAACGAAGGTAGATCTTTATGTCATGATATTATGATCTTATTACATAGTTATTGGAATGGATTGGTTGAAATCACATGATGTGATACTTAATTGTGTGATGAAATGTTAAGTTTGATGGATGAATTGGGGTAAAGTAGAGTGATTTTAGGAAGAAACGAGAGTGTGTCCTTGAGGTTTATTTATTCCCTACAAATGCAAAAGAGTATGCGAACACGATGAAAGTTATATGAAATATTAGTTCTAAATAAAAAGGGGGAGTCAGAAGGAATAGAAAACCTTCCTGGAGTACAAGAGTTTATAGATGTATTTCCAGAAGATTTACCAAGTTTATCACCTGAAAGAGAGTTGGAGTTTACAATAGAATTGAAACCTAGAACTGAATCGATAACGAGAATTCCTTATTGGATGTCAATGTCTGAGTTACAAGAGTTGAAGATGAAATTGAAGGAGTTGTTGGATTTGGGGTTGATACGTCCAAGCATATCACCGTGGCATGCACCATTAATTTTTGTTGTAATGAAGGATGGATCGTGGAGGATTTGCATTGACTATCGTTAATTGAACAAAGCTACAATGAAGAACCAATATCTGTTGACCATGATTGATGATTTATTTGATCAGATGAAAGGAGCGATGTTGTTTTCGAAGATTGACTTGAGATCACGATATCACCAATTAGGGATTAAATAAGAATATATCCCTAAGACCGAATTTAATATGATATTCAGACACTATGAGTTTACAGTTTTACCATTCAGATTGACAAACACCCCAGGAGTATTCATGATTTTGATGAATGGGGTATTCCATGAATACTTGGATAAGTTTGTTCAAGTATTTATTGATGACATATTGATTTATTCTCGTATGAAGGAAGAGCATGATGAACACTTGATATTGGTCCTGCAGTGCCTAACAGAAAACAAGTTGTATGCGAAGCTATCAAAATGATCTTTTTACCAATTGAAGATTCATTATTTAGTACATATCATATCTGGTGAAGGTATTATTGTGGATCCAGAAAAATTAGAGGCTATTATGGAATTGCCAACACAGACAAATGTACAAACAATATGTAATTTTATGGGTTTAGCAAGATATTACCGACGAATCTTCGAAGGTTTTTCAAAGATAGCAAATCCAATCATAGAATTGCAGAAGAATAACAATACGTTCTTGTGGAATGAGAAATGTGCGAAAGCATTTCAAAGGCTCAAAGAGTTGTTGACGAAAACGTCGATAATGAAACTCTCTGACATGAACAAAGAATTATTAGTAAGAACAGACACAGCCAAGGAAGGTTTAGGCAAAGTTTTGATGCAAGATGGTTGAGTGGTCGCTTACATTTTAAAGAAATTGAGAAATCATGAAGAGAACTACGTAATACATGATTTAGAATTATTGGAAATTGTGTATTCCTTGATAGTTTGGAGACATTATATGATTGGATGAAAATTTGAATTAAAAATAGATCATGATGAATTGAAGCAAATATTTAAGGAGAGCGACTTGAACATGTAATAGAGGCATTGGTCATAATTAAATGACGAATACGAATTTGATATTACTTACATTAAAAGAACGATGAACACAGTGGCAGATGCGTTGAGTCGGAGACCACGCATATTCTCGGTAATACCTCTTAAGACAAATCTTTGAGAAAATATTCTAGCCATACAGATATACAATGATTCGTACAAGAAAGTTAAGAGAAATCTCAGAGAATATAGCATGATGATACCAAGGTACGAAGGCTATACTTTAGAAGATGATGGATTGATGATATTGAATGGAAGAATTTATGTACCACCCAATGAAAAATTAAGAAGTTTGAGTTTGATTGAATCTCATCGAGCACTGTACATGGCTCATCTGGGAGTCACAAAGATGAAGGAAGACCTTAAGACTTTGTTCTTTTGGAAGGGAATGAAAGTAGACATAGTTGGTTACATGGTGAGATGTATAGAATGTTAGCACGTGAAGATTGAACATAGACATCCAACAAGATTGTTACAAACACACATTAATCCTTGATCGAAATGGGGATTCATTTCGATGGAATTTATTGTTGGACTACCACTGATGGCAAGGAGGCATGATTCAATTTTTTTGGTAGTGTAAACTCTCACGAAGAGTGCACACTTTATTCCAGTGTGTATGAAGTATCAGGCACCAAATATAGCCAAAGTTTTTTTTAACGAGATTGTGAGGTTACATGGAGTACCAAGAAGGATCATATTCGATCGGGGATCGATGTTTACAAGACGGTTTTGGACTAGTTTCCTAGAGGCTTTGGGAACACAACTAAACTTTAGCACAACTTATCACCCATAGGCATACGGGAAAACATAAAGAACAAACCATATTTTGGATGATATGTTGCGTATGTATGTAATGTACCAACAGAAATGTTGGTATGAATTCTTGCCACTAGTATATTTTGAATACAACAACAACTATGAGAGTATGATTAACATGGCACCGTTTGAGTTTCATTATGGGAAACCATGTCAGACGCCATTGATTTGGGATCGACTTGAGGATAGTGTCCTCATATGACCGAAGGTAATTCAAGAAATGGAATAATGGATGCAATCAATAAGACAAAGGATTAAAGAAGTGTGGGATTGGAAAAAGAGCTATGTTGATGCACACCGCGTTGACCATAGTTATGAAGTCGGTGACCAATTTTTATTGCGAGTAAAACTGCACAAGTGTTCAATCTATTTTGGAAGGGGTTTTAAACTCTCTCCTAGGTTTGTGGGACCTTTCGAAGTTGTGGAAAAGAAAGGAACCATGGCTTATCAACTAGCCTTCCATAATTATTTGAGGCGTATGCATGATGTATTTCATGTATCTGTTTTGAGACATTACATTAGTGATCCTTCACATGTTATTGACATGAGTTATTTTCATGTGTTGGATGAGGGTGCTATCATGGCAAAGTCAATCCCCATTCTGGACCATCGCATTCTACAACTACAAAGTCAAATAGTCGATCAAGTCAAGGTCCAGTGGAAAAACTATAGTCCACACTCAACTACCTGGGAGGACACATACGAGATGCGTCAACGGTTTCCTTGCTTGTTTGATAGACTAGACAAATAGATCTATGTCAAAAACCTTTAATTAATTTCTTTTATATACTGTAAAAACTTCGGGATGAAGTTGAAAACAAGACAGGGTGTATGTAACATCTCACTCTACTAAGCATGATTTTATTGACATATTCTTTGAGGACACTTGTGTATATTATGATTTCGTTCCGCTTATGGGTTATATATATGATGATGATGATGTGGTGTGAATTATTATTATTTTTATGTATATATATTGGCGTATGTTATTGACGAATTTTCCTGAGTGTGCAAGACACATGGAAGTTATGGTTGTTGATGGAATCGATTGAATCCCTTAGACTCTGGATTGAGTCAGGTAGTGGATTATATTTTTTTGAGTATTTCATTTTACGTAGATGTGATGTATGATTTGAGTATGATTTATGTATATGGATTATTGACATTGTTTTTTCAAGTGGATGCAGGCTTGATGATGCTTGCTAATCCGACTCACATAAGGAGTAAATGGGTCATGCACATAAACCAAACATTGAGGGATAGGTGTGGAAACATCCCTCTCATAACCTACTAGCACTCCCACCATGGCCAAAACTACAGGTTAACGATTACCAAGTTTTGGTGGTCCATGATGTCGTGATGGAAGACTAAGACAATCGCTCATGAATATTTATAAAGGGCATGCAATAAGGTAGATTCCTACTTCCTTAGAATCCTTTAGTCTCTCAAAAGGTCGACTGAATCGATTTTTGACTCAAAAGGGTCGGACAAACTTCTAAAACAAGTCAAATGTGAGTGGCACCATTGGAGCATGATGGTGCGTCCTTAAGGGAATGCCACATAGTTGAAACTTGAGTTAATAAACCTAGGTGTCCTAGAGAATATTGGGACGATTAGACCTTGTTAGAATAAAATAATTAATGAAACAATAAATTATTCATGATAAATTCTAAAAAAATTATAACACTAAGTCTAAGTCTAAATTTAAATAAAAGACAAAATGAATTATGACATAAGTTAAAGGATTGGAGAACAATAAAACTGTAGGAAAAAGGGGATTAATATCTAAGGGTTGGATAAAATACACTTGTGTGCATGAGATTAATATAATGGATTTTTAGAATAGAAGAAATAATAATATGAGATAATAGGAACACCCATGGGATAGTATCTAGAGTCAAACGACATTAATTCTAACTAGAGGAACACTCCTAATCCAACTCTGAATAATATCTAGTTAGTAGATGCCCATTAATTAATGGATTGGGGAACTAAGAGACAAATAAGAGGAAAAATAGGAACACATAGGGGAATGTGAGGAAAAATGGCTCTTAAATAAAAATAAAAAGAGAAATCACTTGTGCAGCCTCGGGAGAGTGTGACACATGTAGTGGGTGAATAATCCTTTAATTAAATTATTAAAAAATTAATTATTGTGCATGAGGACAAGTGTGGATGAGGAAAATTGCTATTAAAAAAATGTTGTAGAAGGGAAAAGGATCAAACTTTTGGGAATATTGCTATGCTGTCGAAATTTGTATTGATTGTGTTTTACTTGGGAGAGTTGGGACTCTAGGCTTGTGAAAAGAGTGGAAGATCTTTCTTGCGAGGAAAGCTAAAAAGCTATTGTGTTATGGTTTTTTTTCTTGGCCCCTTTGCAAATTATGGGGATAAGGGGGAATAAGAGTACCCCTATCATTGTTTGCGAGGTATCAATGAAGTCTCTGTGATTAACAAGTGAAAGTAAGAAGAAAAATTTGTTGAAGGACGCCTCCAACTTTCATCTTCATTTGTCTCGTTATTTTTATATTCCGAATTTACTTTGTAGTTCAAGTATATTAGTTTGTTATATTGTTATTTCCACTAGAGAATCACAATAAGGATTGAATACCAATTTGTTAAAATTGATGCCCAATGAATAATGTATACGGTGTTTATAATTTCCATTTTTTGCTGCAAATTCGAGCATTTTCCAAACTCTAAATTTGAGGGGCTTCATCCTCTTTGTAAAAATTCAAATTTATATTATGTATGGTATATGTTTTAAAATGGGTATTTTCATCCATACTTGAAGTTCTTGTGATCAAAGTTTTTAGTTGAGATTATTTAAAGAAATTAACAATGTTTTGTTCGCTAGTAAAATATGGAATTAAGTCTGAATTTGTATTCGTGATTTCTCTGTTGAAATTTGTTTTGAATCCTAAATTAACCCATATTATGGGATATCTCTTGAATTATACTCTAGAATCGGATTTTGTATCATGAAAATATCAGCGGAAATTTTTATCATTTCAACTTCATCTGTATTGGGCCTCTACTGAAATTTTTGTTTAAATCTGAATTTTATCTTGTATTCTTTGTTGGATTAACTGATAAATCTGAAGTTACTTGTAGCGTGAAGTCTTTGTATTTTTCTCTTAAAACCCCAAATTTTTTGGAATCGTGGAACGCTTGTTGAAGGTTTTCGGGAGTTTTGTCTTTCTTTTAAACCTGGGTGTTAGGCACTTCTTCCTTAACAAGTTATGCATGTGACCGCGAGATGGAACCTACCATTGGCCCTAAAGGAGTTATTCGTAGCTTTGAGACTCCAACACTCCAGAGGTTTCTTGAACTTAACCACTCCTTTCCACCCGAAGTGTTACCGGTCGAATTCGGTCATAAGCGAGGTTGACCGATAGATGTAGGTTAACCCTATCCTTCCACTTACCTTCGTCAATTCTTATGAACTTAATCGGATGGATGGAGGGGATTATCCTCACAAAAGAAGCTACGGTATAGATCTTCTACGGAACTTCAGGGTTCGAAATCTATTGTGACTTCAACACACCTTACCCCTGAACTAGTGAAGCTCGAAACCCTTATATCTGACTGTCCTTGTTTAAGCATCGTCAATGTTAAGGATTTATTCTGGATTTCGAGACTCTGAGAGTTACTTAACCTTTGATATCTATGACTCTTTTCTGTCGGAGTACCAAACTAACAAACTTTTGGAGGATGAATGCTCAAAGATCTAACAGTCCTCGTTAGATCACTAGATCCATGACTATCCTTTACTCCATGACTTCGGAACTTCGAGGTTTTTCTATGATTTCACCACTTTAAACTCTTCTACCTGGATCATCGAACCACCGAAGGGATCGATTTTCTAATGGCTTACACTCCCCTTTGCCCAACAGTTGACGTCAACTCCAAAATTTGGGACTCCAGGAGTCACTCACCTTTTTGCATCATCGACTTAATTTTTTCAAATTACCAAACCACTGAAAGACGAAAGCTCTTAGATATAACAACTCTCGTTAGATCAATAGATCTACAAATGTCCTTCACTTCGGGAATTCATAACTTCGGGGTTTCCTTAATTCTTAGCAGTTACGTGTCAATTTAGTCTGAGTACAGAATATCGAATAATTCAGAGATCTACATCTCACCCTTATCTAATGTTATTTGGTCGAGATTAATTATGGTATTCAGAGCTTCAAGACTCTGCGCCCCAACAAATTTAACTATTCGAAGCCGTTGAAGTCACAAATTCCAAAGGACTCAGGGTTTAACGAGTGCACTAATCTAGTCTGATCGGACAGTTGTGGAGATTTCGACTCTTTAGGATTAGATCTCGTCCACTAATTCTTATCAAGAGATTTCACACTCTTGATTTCCCACTTGGAACTCTACACACAATTTACCTCCTAAATTTCTCCACTTTTTTAAGTGAAGTGCAATGCTCTCTTGCACTACCCTCCTAAACTTTGGACTTAAAGGGTTTCATGCACACCTCTTATGCCTTTGCATATTTGGAATTGTCTCTCCTAAGGTTCCATAATTCAGAAGATCAATGCCTTCGAACATCCTAAGTGGTTTTTGTATTCTCCTTGCGCCATTTTTTTCTGAACTTGGACTTCCAAAAGTTTCGTCTGCACACTACTGACGTTTACACTGTGCACACTTTTCATTGTTCACTGTGACTCCTAGAAGAGAAACTTGGGAACTTAAAACATAAATTTTAAAATCCTTCTTAGAAAGAGACATCACCTAGAAACAATTTTGCATCATCATAGTATCCTTTAGTAAGAAAGTTCAAATAAATCTTACAATCTTCTCTCAGGGATGAAAAATTTTCTCTTCTCTTTTTAAGCAAACTTGAGTAAAATTGAAAATGTTATTTGATAGATTTCCTACTTAAGGGTTTTTGGTTATTATTGTTTAAGATTATGTTTTGATATTGTTGAATTTATTCCTATTCCTTAAATAGTACGATAAATAATTATTGCAATTACATGATGTAAGTGGTAACCACGTTACCATAATTTCTCTGTTCTTGAAGAAATTGTAATTAAGAATGTTGGCAATTCTAGTTGAAATTTAGAATAGATTGAAACTATGGGAATTAGATACTTCCTTGTTCCTCAGAACATTCGTTAGTCCTGAGACCTTAAATGGTCCAGATCAATCGGATAAATCCTAGAGTTGAGCATTGATTATGTGCCTTGGAGGTCCTAACCTTGCAGGTAGGTTGGATGGGTAGATATCGTGGATTGTTTATGTTCTTATCGTTGGGTATGTGTTATATTCTTTGCATGTGTGTGTGTGGGTGCTTCAGATATGACAATTGTGTCTGACGATCCCTCATACTAGTGTTCTGTTTGTGCCGTGTGCATCGGGCGCTTTCCTAGGGGGGTCCTAGCGGGGGGCGGTAGCCCGGGGTAGCACCCCGAAATGGAAGATTCAAGCGACATTTCATGGAACGATGGAGAAGATCATTCTAAATAGTATATCAACGACCAATACTCATCGAAGTTTTGATCGAAAAATTATATTTTTTGGAGTTGGCTAAGGGAAATAGTCAACGAGCAATGGTCAGTTGGGTTGAATTCACAAAGTGATTTAGCCATCAATGGGAATCACTGACAACCAACTATTGATGGTTGGGTTAGTCGAATTGGTGAAGTGTTTTTGTAATGTACCCCTTAAAAACCCAACCAAAATAAAATTATGCACTATTCTAAGTGAGTAAGATAGTAGTATTACTTAAATTATTGGTATTTTCACATAGTTGACAAGTTTTTTTTGTGGTCTAAGACCATTGTAAATCATTTTATGGACCCTTGAATTAACCTTTTTCGTCATCTCCATGTCTAAGTCTCTTAAAATATTGATAGGATAATACCAATATGTATTAAGGAGTTGCCACGTTCAACAAGATGGTCATAGAATGATCATGTGATTTATGAAACTATATTGTTATTGCCACCCAATGGTTATCTTATCCAATAAATTGAGGTCTTACACAAGTTTAGCCTGAAGTGCGAGTAAAGTTATGTAGTAATGTTCATAGCATGGATCCAAAATACAACACAATTTATCATGTATAGTTGTGATTGCATAAACTAGTAAATTCATTTAGATTCCATACAATTTTATTTTATGGCGATCAATGTTTAGAGGACTTCATATTGTAATCATGGTGGAAGAATATTAGACTTCATTTCTTGCGATGTTGACAAGATAGTTCTATGGTTTACAACCACTACTTACATCTCACATGTGTTTCCACCTTTGTAGATATAGACCAGGTTATTAAGTTTGAATGTTTATGTGAACGATTATACAGTTAATATTATTACTTGTGATACTCATATTCAGACCAGGATGCCATAAACAACTGTCAAGTGTCATAAATCTGCTACCATGTGGTCTATGCCAACCACGAGAGTCCACATTTCAAAATCACATGGAACTTTGTAGCTCTGAAAGGAAGTGATATGATTTCTTCAAACTAGAAGGTAGTTGTTAAGGGCTCGATGTCTCCTCCTAGGAATTCATGGTAGAGGTGTAGTAGTCTTCTATCTTTTGGTGTTCTAAGAGTTTAGTTTGGAAAATCGGTTTCCTTGTTCCACAAGTATTCTGGTAGCGTTTTCCTACAACCCATCGTAAGCTTCCTTCAGTACCAGATATAAGAGCGAAGGAGTTTCGCTTCTACGCTATGTCTGGGTAAGATCTCAAATCTAGTTAGGAACATATATTTTCAGTATTGTTTAAGAAAAAATAATAAACTGGGTTATGCTACACTTTCTTCATCCTTGCATCCAGGTAATAGTTTCTCTCGGTTCAGTCTCAAATTACCTTAAGGAAAATCCTTCTTTAATTTTCTCTAGATTATATTTCTTTTATTTCATTGTAATTTACGCCCTCGACTTCATCATAAGGTTCACACGATCATTCGGGTAGCCTATAAAGAAACCAAGCTAGCATTGTTTTCGTAGAAAAATTCTTTGTTTATTGAAGTCTTTCTGAGTGGTCCGACTCCATAAATTATTCATGATATTACAGATCATGAGGAGTATAGAATTATTACATGGATAAAACTCCTGAGTTTTTCGTCCACGACACAAAATATAAATTTCCATGTTACAACAACTTTAGTTTTTATTCTTTTCACCTAGAAAGATGTCTTCATGAGGCTTCTCTCGAGATTAGGCTAAATACCCGTCCATTGATGTACAAGTATTTTCCGGAATTTGTTTTTGAAAAAAATGAATAGTAAAACCCTTAATCTTCGTTAATGACCTTCTTACATTTTTACCTCTTAATAAAATTTCCTTAACATTTATAGGTAACCAAGCCATATTAGTTTTGGCTTATAAATTTAAATTGCATGCAATATATTTATATATTTACTCGATTATGTACCAACCCAACACCCTCACAAAGAATGTACAAATTAAGAGTATTCTTGATGAATTTTCTCGTTTAATATAAGATGCACTATATACCTATATACACTTTGGTTGTACTCTGCAAAGAATGTTATAACACATTTGAATATTGTGTGTTACTTTTGTTTAAACTGGTCTTTGTATTTTTAGAAGGAAAAATTCATAAAGAAATATTTTAATGATAGGTTTCTTTATTTGCAGGTAAACCCATCAAAAGTAAAGGGAAATTCCACCCTCTCTACTTTTCCTTGGCTTCCTTCAGGTTCAGATTTGGCACCATAATTAATAGAGGTAAAAATATTTTACCTTTTATTAACAGCCCTTTTCATTCTTTACTATTATTTGGGTATTGGATATGTATTCATAATTATCTGCACTATCCCTCGGATGGGGTGTTAGTGTGCTCCACACGCCCAACCTGCCATTTTGTGTCGCCACTTTTTCGCTGCCCATGTGTCGACACTTGTGGATCCCCTCCGCCTTAACTACTCCATCATTCCTGCTGCTGCGAGCTCTTACTTCACCCCTCCAGTAACTAACTGCTCTTTGTGCCGCCACTTTTCTGCTGCCCATGTGTTGGCACCTGTGGATCCCCTCCACCTTAACTACTCTGTCATTCCTATTGTTGCGATCTCTCACTTCATTGTTCCAATAACTAACTACTTTAGTGCGCTTAGACTCCCTTCCTTGCTATGGCACTGGTAGAATGCTCGCTCCTCCTATGCTCGTGCACCTTTACTCCCTTGTGATCTTCTTGTGGAGATGTCCATTCTCCCTTTTGGTTCCTATCTCCCTCTTCTCCCATAATTTCTAGTTCTCAGTCGCCCCCTCTAGTGTTTACATACATCGCTCTGGTCTTTTCTCCACCCTTACCTCTTGTTACTCAAGCCATGCCCCACTAGTGAGGGAAGCCAATGTGTGGTGCCCTCTAGTACTAGAATCATGCGGCCATGGGCAACCGATGCCCTCCCTCCTTTTCCCCTGTTCTCAGCTCCTCACCTCTGTCCTTGACTTAGTCCTCACTAGACCAATCCAACCTTCCACCTTTGTCCTCGCCTTGGGCATGTTGTCTCGAATGGTTTGACCTCCATGGGAACTCTCTCGACTTTTTCGTGGATCTCTCCCTGAATTGGCCTCAACCTCGTAGTTAGTGGTGTCACGTCCCTCTTGTCCTCCACCCTATGCTCCTTTACCACCGCCATCCCCTCCCGTGTTGCCAGCCTCTGTGCCCTTGTTAGACAATGGTAACATGCACTCGAAATAAATCTGTGTGGAGGCATCCCACAACCAGGAGCAGCTCCATCGAGAGTGCATTTTTCCCCTGGGGCTACGGGATTCAATTTCAATTCTCCAGGAATTGGTCTTCGCAGTCCAACAGGAAATGGATGATCTATAGTTCAGACTCGAGAAATTGGACTGATGAGTTGCGTAGATTGAAACAATGCTCTAGAATCTCCTCCACTCCTTGCATCCTTCATACTCTGGCTTCAACACTCTCGCTTCTTGAGGGGTGGCTTTCACTCCATAACTCTAGGGAAAGGTTGCGCAGTGCTGGGACAATGCAACATAGATGGTCGTGGAGGAGCATGACACTCTGCATGTCACATGTGCAATAGAATCTAAGGGCATACACGCCCACCAGACACCATGACATGCGGCGAGCATACAGGTCTTTGCATGTGTGTTTTTTTTATAACTATCAATATTGTCTGGAACGTTCGGTGTATGTTGTGGGTGTTTGGAAATGTTTTTTCTATGTTTTGGTTAGTTGATAGGCCCGACTTAGGTCGCTATAGCTGGGTTTTTTTATAAACAGTCCATTTTTCAGTCCAAACTCTTGGTTAGGCCTAATCGGTTTCCCCACGGGGTGATTCGGGTGAATATGTTGAATTTTCCACATCATATCTAGTCTGTATGTGTGCTTAAGTTGGTTTCCTCTCGAGGCAACTTAGTACTCCAACAACTTGAACTCATGATGATATTGCAGTTTTTGTTCATGACAGGTAATATATACATCTTACTTACATAAAAAAAAAATATCTTCACTATGATTTTGTTTAAACGGAAGGAATATGTACTCTTCTAACAATGAACTGTATACCCAGCATTCAAAATGTGATCAACACTTGGAGGAATCATAGTGGAGTTGTTGGAGGACACGTTGGTGGAATGACAACTTCTAGAAAGAAATTATAGGAAGGACTATGGTGCCTACAATATTTAAAGATTGTAAGGAATATGATTGGGTCTGCGATGTATGTCAGAGAGTGGGAAAACCATCCTCTCGAGATGAGTTTCCTCTGAACCCTATCCGTTCACTACAAGATTTTGAAAAACGGGTTGTTGATTTCATCGGTCCAATAAATCCTACAACTAAGAATCCCAAGGCCAGATCCGTAATTACTACAACTAACTACCTGAGTTGTTGGGATGAATAAGAGGTTCTTAGGGATTGTTCAACGACCACCAAAACATGATTTATTTTTTAGAATGTTATTACTAGGTTTGTTTGTCCTCATAGGTTGACTAGTATAGAAATGAGAGTGGAGGTTGATTTACTTTCTTAGTGAGACTATAATGATCTAGATTATTTTCGACACAAAATGAGAGCGGAGATATAATAAAGAAATTTACAGAGATATCTCAGATATCCAATAATATAAAAGAAATGTATCCGATATGAAACCATAAACACATAGATACATTAATACACAATTTTCTATTAATGAGTGAAAAATGTACAAAGACTGTAAAAATACAAAGTGAAAGACTTCCTAGAATGGTGGCAACTTATCTCTGAGAAGAGATGTGTCCGCTACTCGCATTCACAAGAATATGATTTTATAATGGGGCTCCAAAGGCCCTTTTATCATAAATAAAATCCAAAACCCTAACCCCAGAAGATGAAAAGACGACAGTTTTGCGGACCCCGTTTTGGGTAGTTTTGTGTATCAACTTCCCGGGGGAACAACTTTGGAATACGATCTATGTTTGGGGTGCACGATAGCTCATTGGAAAGGTATAATTGAGGATATTAATTTAGGGGGTTCAATCAGAGCCTTTGGCTGTAATTGAGAATATTGATCCAAAAAAACCTTCATTTAGGCCCGAAAAATGGCCCCGAAAGTTAAAAATTGCTAAAAATAGTAAATTACCAAAATTGCTAGAAAACTGTTTTGAGCCGGTTGGAAAAGGTGGGTGGACACCGATATCCACCTGGATCATATAGAGACCCTTACTAGATTTTTTTATTTATTTAGAATCATAAGAGAAGTCCTTATCATTTTCAAGCTAACAAAATAGTGGAAACATTTAAAAACATATTGGAGATGGGGATGATTAAGGTTTGTTGCGCAAATCAGGATGATTAGGATGAGTGAGTTCCAACTTTGTTATGTGTGTACCAGACTACCATGAAGCGATTAAATAGGTACATCCCATTACAACTTTTATATGGATGAGAAGCAGTTGTGCCAGCTGAGTTTCTCACCCTAATTCTATTGATTACACAAGATACCAAGATGATCGAGAATGAATCCATTGTTGCGCGGGTGGAGGAATTGTTGAAACTTGAGAAACCTTGGTTCCTAGATGATTTTCATAATACTATGGAGAAATCCCAATGAAAATCCTGCCATAATTGACATATAAAGCGTAAGTTGTTTGCATAGGGTGATTCCATGCTCTTATATCATAACAAGTATCAGAGACATCCGAGAAAGCTCTAAATGCATTGTCTTGCTACTTTTATAGTTGCGGAAATCCATGAATCTAGAGCTATCAAATTGGCACAACTTGATGGATTTCCTCGACCTAACTGGGTGAATGGCACACACGTGAATCCCTACCTATATACTGCATAATTATAGTTTCATTACGCTCCTAGTTCTGAGAGTGGGTTAGTAAGTAGGATTTCCATTTTTGTATTTTTTTTAGTTTTTCTCAATACATGGTGATGTGTTCTATGTTTATGTGTCTTAATGATTCATTTTCCTATCCAAGTCTTCTAGCCCGGATATTCACTTTGTGGTCAGGGAGGTCATAGTCACATCCTCCCATACTTAATTTCAGTGAAATTCAAATCGTGTTCTCTTATTTCATCACATGGGTCCTTAAAAGTTTTTATTACCTTTCTATCTATCATTTCATCTCTGTTGTCACCATCACTTTAAGTTTAACACATTTCCACCCTTTTTCAGTTAACCTCTATCCTACTTGTTAATTTTTCGAGCTGATCCACTATCATGTTACCAACTTTTTGCTTATGTGTGTACTCTCCCAAATGATGTCGTGTTTTTTTCCACATTCGAAGTATTGAGTGATTTTTAATACCTAATCTTGTCATTGTGTAGTATTCAATGCATGGTCATCTTGGCATCTTCTATATATCACTTATAAACACATCTTTGGTCGATGGATTCATCTATTGTTTTACTCTTGAGTTTGTTGTAGGCTCAGTCCTAGAGCCTCTTGAGCACTTCGTAATACCACATAAAAGCCTTCCCCACCTTGTGTTATTTTTTTACCATCGTTGACTTGTTCCAATGTTTTGTAAAATTGGTCGAGAGGCCATCCAAACCATTGTTCTAGCAGAGTTCATTGATCCGAGTCATTTTTCAGGGGTATCTGCATGGAAAGGTTGAACAAACCAAGTTGTTCTATTTCTATTTTACCAATGTTTTCAAATTCCCCCACATGGCTACTAATTCTTTCATGGATTGCACTACACTACCTGACGAAGATTTATAGTGGAAGTGGAAGCCTGACTACATCACCCTACGAGATTCTACTTTGTTATGTCTTTGCGACCTGACGGTCTTTGGCACTATTGGAGAAGAGACACGATGCATGAAATTCCTAATCAACATAGTGCACAAAAGTTATTTGTGGCTAGACCAAGCCTACCCAATCCATGTATAGGACATCCACATGCTCATCGGGTTGTCCATGCAAGGCCAAGATGTCATCAAAGGTTTTCAAGGCTCGGGGAAGAACAATAAAAAGAAGGGGGACTTGAGACTATACAAAAAACTATGCCACATGCCATGGAGGTTGAGGAGTGGACATTGTAATAATTAATGATGAGAATTTTTGTATGGATTTTTATATGATTACGGGGAAGTGATGCATAAGCACACAAAGGGTGAGTGTACTTTGGATGCCATCGCAGTGGAAAAATTCAATAAAAATGGTTCCCCTATGAACTGGTTAAAGTGTATGCTCACCAAACTATTCTAGGCTTATGCGTATGCGCATGACTGACCGAGCTATTTTATCTATGGATATGTGCACATCGCCTTCTCCATGTGGAAATGGAAATCTCCACTGGAGTGCAACCTTGGTCACAATACAGATGGCCATCTCACAAATATCTTTGACCCATGGAATTTTCTCCTTTCATCTACTAATGATGTCACTCATAATGGTTCCTTCACACAATGGTATGATGAGCTCATTGTCGTAACAAATTGACATTGAATTCCATAGGCGCTACTCAATAGGAATACACATAATATCTTTTTCATAATGAATCAGGATAATACATTTGTGCAGCCTCTAGGGGTGGACCCGTCTCTTTTTCATATGCAGCCATTACTATTTTACTTCGATGAAGTCGGGCTCGATAAATAAGTCACCTCATGGCTTGGGGTCATTTTCGAAAATAAGAAGAATGGTGTGTCTTAGGTGATGCCTTCCATTGTACAAAGGTCCTCTCCAATGGAGACATCAGATGTTGGTGCTAATGTGAGAAAGAGAACCTGGACACCTACCAGTTGATATGACGATCCAATGGAACACTTCATATTTCATTCTCTTCCATTCCTGATGATGCTACGATCTCAGGTAAGTAATTTCTGGACATCCTGACTTCACTTTTTACTCGGAAAAATTTCCATACCAAATCCCCATCCCAATCCATCGGTGATACTATAATCACTAAGGCTACCCCCTTTTCCTCCATCCCAACGTAAAGTCACATTTCCCCACTTTCTGCACATACCAACTCCCATATATTGCATACCACACCACCCTGGACATGCTCTAAAATTTTGAACACATTCACTTCCCCATCCATAACCTCCATCATCCATATCCTTGATTACCCTCTCGAACAAATCCAACCTTTCATTAATATTGAGTAAGAAAACCTTCCACAGAAAGGTGGGTATATCATGGTTGCACACACTGCTCCAATATCCGTGCCCCATACTTAGTTTGATACACTTGTTCCCGACCCTTCTACTAAACTTGCTACAACTACTAGTCCACTCCCTTCCACTTCTCCCTAGATATCAGAACTTATATTCCCCCAACACTTGAATCTTGAGATGGTCAATTAGATACAACCCAAGATAGGGATTGAACCTCATGTTTTTATGGATGAGGAACCTCCACAGGACTTGCTCGATGCCTAGTATGATACTTAGTCTACGTAAATAAATAATTCTTTCAAGGAATAGATTACGTGTTTTCTACAGGATCCCCAACAATGACGCACTATCTTGGAGCTCTGCTTAGATTAGACAAAGGTGCTTACAACACTTCTACTAGAGGTAACTGATTGGATTGTGTGGAGTCTTAGAGACCACTCACCTACATCAAAGGGTGTTGGTACCCCTATATTTTTAGAGCTCACTATCACAAGCGGTCAGTTTCTTTATTCATGGCCACCTTGGGATTATGTTTCCATCAATGGAGAATTATGTACATGGGATACACCACATATTATACTCTTTATATGAGCCTCAAATGATAAGATGGAACAAATTATCACAATATCCAAACATTTCAATCAATCCCTCACACAACAAACAAAATATTTACACGCATTTGTCACTGAATTCATTGCTACTAAATCAATTGAAAAGAACATGCGGGTACATGCTAAATCCACTGTTGCAACCGTTGTCGGTAAATGTTCTCAAATATGGCCATCTTTTCTTTAGGTCATTTGTGAATTTCCAAAAGATATCCCACTAGTTGTGCCACCTGATTGGGTTGAACTTATTGTCAACACATGGTCTAAGTTGGTTTCCAAAACAGATACTCTACAACAGGAGGTATTCGAGTTCAAGTTAAAGGAAAAGGAAAAACCTAAAAGGCTCCTCCAAAAGCTTACATATGAAATTGAAGAAGTTACCAATGTCAAATCTTCGCTGCATTCCCGAACCGAAGATTGCCATCGACCCTTTTATATAGTCATATATTGCTTGGGTTATTGGACCAATGCAATAAGCGTATCAAAGAGTTGTGCACTAGGCTTAAAAATATGCATGCAGGAGCCCATACCATTGTTTATCCTATCGAGTAGTCGACTAAGTTTGCAGATATCCAAGCTGAGGTTGATAGGTTGGATGCCATGGATGAAGTTAACAAAGTTGCAAAGACAACACTCCGGTAGTTCCAACCTATAGTACAAGTAGAATACACTCTTCTACAGTAGTTGGATGCAGTTGTTGATACAAAGTGGAATTATTTGTTGGCTAGCAAGCATGAGTTTCCTGATGTCAATGCTGCACCAAAATTTGTTGCGGGTGCAAGCACTGCAAATTGTACTAGAGTTGGGCCCTCTGTTTGAAAGAGAGCATAGAAAATATGTGAAAGGTTGACTCAAGACAATTCAAAGGTTTTGATCGGTGCCTATTGGGCCCTTCATTTTGAAGAACCAATTTTGCAAATGCATAAAGATTTTTCGAAACCCTATAGCACATCAACATTATATACAAGTGTCAGAAAGATAACTACGAAGGTACCAACAATGAAAAAGAGCAATGAACTATATAAAAGAGAAATGGAAAGATATAGAATGTTCAAGTGCATGCCAAAAGGATGAAAAATCAAGAAAGTGTAACACTGGAATCAATAAACCAATAATCCCGAGGGAAAAGTTATAAAGAATGGAGTTATGTAATGGGTTGGGGTTTGATTTTGTTCTATTCTAATATGTTATGTTTTGATTTTATGTTTTGGGTTTTCCATTGGTTCTACGTTTGTTTCTCTGTTGTTGTGGGGTTTTCATCTTTTTTGTTATTTCGAATTACTAAGAAATAACTACAACTACGCAGAATGTGAGATTCCAGATCGGATATTGATCCAGGTGGATATTGGTGGCCACCAACCTATTCCAATTGGCTCCTCGTGTCTGTTTTTTGTCCATCACGTTCTTTTGTATTGCTTTGTAATTGTGGGTTCTACACTTCTCAGGATATTTGAATCCCCACACATCCTCTAGGTGGATACAGGTGGCCTCTCGCCTAATCCAACTGGCTTATTTCGCATGTTTTCATGTCAGCACATCTTGTTGTATTTCTAGGGCCGTTTTGGGGCCCTAAACATTGTTTTTTTGGATCGCCACAGTAATATTGTAGATGGAGTCATATTTTGATGGCAGAATGTGTAGTGCTCTAAAATACTTTTCCAATGGGATATCACATGCCTAAAACAAAGGTTGTATGCAAAATTTATGACCCTAGGAAGTTGAGGTACCAAATTACACCAACTTACCCATAGGGCCCACATGACTTTGGCGTTTCACCTTCTAGGGTTAGGTTTTTGGCATTCATGAGTGATATCAAAAAGGACTCTGGAGCCTCATTGTAATCCATTCTTCTCAGACTAATGCACGTAGCAGCCACATCTCTTCTCAGAGATAGCTACCACCATTCGAGCAAGTGTTTATGTTCTGCAGTTTTATAGTTTGAGCCAATTTCATTATTTAATAGAAGATATTGTTCAATGGATATTTGTGTTATTCTTCATATCTCTATGTTTATTGTATTTAGTCTGTTAATCAATTCATTCTGCTCATAAATATTGATCAGTAGTATCAAATCGGTCTTCTCTTCCTTTATTTTTCTTCATGCATGTCCCCGACAACATCTGGGTACAAGAAGTTGGGACTCGAACCAATTGACCCATTACAAGATTGGTCGCACCGAGCCCGACGAAAACCCATGGGGGATGAAAAAAATGATGATGGAGCATGAGATCCTATTAAAATGTTTCTCGAGAAATCCCTCACGTGACAAAGAAATGAAATGATGGACAACTCCATGCAGATCCTTCGACGACTGCCCATAGGAGAGGCATCTTCATCAAGCAACCATGAAACCCCCTTCAAGGTACATGTAAATTTTTATATTCAGTTATTTGAAGGAATGATAGATGTGGATGCTGTAGATAAATGGTTGAATCTACTCGAAGGATATTTTTCGGTCAATAATTTTTTCGATAGGGAAAATATCACTTTTTCACTCCTCAAGGCCATTCCCCATGTTAAAGACTGGTGGTATACTTACTCTGAGAAAAGCGTCATGGAGGAATATAAAAATTTTTCAATATGGATTGCTTCTGGCATTTCATTAAATAACAATAATACCCTGTTGGAATCTACGAGGACTAGTACACTAGATGGACCACCCTACTTCAAGAAAGGGACCAAATAGTACCATATTTCACCAATAGTTTTCATGCCCTACACACCAAATTGGGTATCAAAGACTCTGAGTGTAATCTGGTGCTCAAATACCACAGTTGTTTGTATATATACATTCAAAAATAAATGGATTTCCTAGACATCAACTCATTGGGAACAACTTATAGATACGTTGTAAAGATCGAGAAAAAAATCTAGAAGGAACTGCGAGAGTTTGGATCTGTAAACCCCTCACAGCTGAAGCATGGAAAATAAAACCCCAACCCACATAGAAAGGGATCAAGTCGATATGGCCAACCTCAGGACAATCGGTCCAAGATGCAACACAAGAAGGGAAATGAGAAGACAAAGAAGGACATGGGAAAATTGTGTGAGTACTGTAAAAGTCCTTGGCACAATACCGAAGAACGCCTCTGCAAGAAGTCCCTCATGGTCGAGCTAAAGGCTTCTGAGTCAGAGGTCAATTCTGATTCTGAGTCAAATCCTAAAGGAGGGAAGAGGATTATCGATGTTGAACCCAGTTCCACTTTCACTACCACCAAATTTTGTCCAAGCAAACCCGAAGAAGCAGAGGAAGGCGAACACCACTTTCACTCATAGATGTGGGTCAAGGGGGCTCTGATTCATTTCATTATCGACAATGGTAGTCAGAAGAACCTGATTTCAGTAGAGGTACCCACAACCCTACACCATCGACCGACTTCGTCAAGGAAGAGATCTTTGTATCAGCCAACAATGTCGGCTGCCCTACGACATCAAACCTTACAAAGATGAGGTATTATGTAATATTTATCCCCTTGAAGTATGTAATGTTCTTTTAGGATAACCATATTTGTGTAAGTGGTATGTTGTGTATGAGTCTATACCCCATAGTATTATTATTATTTTGGGTAGACAATTGTACATGATCCTATATGTAGCGTTGCCTACTGCTATTTCTTTAATCTCTGTTAAGAAATGCAGTAAGGTCATTTCACAAACCGAGAATTTCATCTTCTTTGTGATCTGTTCTCATAGTAAGAAGAAGGTCATCATCATGTCTTTGGCCTCTACACAATGCCTCTCTTTTCATCCAAATAAATTGGAAGGGATCATGGAATAATACAGAGACATATTCACCTCACCTACAAGGGTATCGATACACTACCAAGTCAAGAATCCAAATGATCTGACCCCCTATGGACCTCTACCTAATGGATCAGTCTATCGATGCTTGCTGATGGAGAATGATGAAATTAGGCATCATATCCAAGAGATTCTTCAAAAGGGGAACATCAGACCCAAATACTCCTCTTGTGAAATCCCGATTGTACTAGTGCAGAAGAAGGACGTGACTTGGCAACTCTGCATTGATTACAGAGCCTCAAACAAAATCACAGTCAGGAACTGCTACCCCATTCCCACGATTGATGACCTTATTGACCAACTCAAGGGGGAAAATTTCTTCAGAAAGATTGACCTAAAGTATGGCTACCACCAGGTTCCCATCGAACCAACTGATGTATGGAAGACAACTTTCAAGTATAGAGAAGGTATCTATGAATGGTTAGTCATGCCCTTTTTCTTAAAAAATGCACTGGACACTTTCATCAGGTTGATGAATGATGTATTGAGACCCTTCACCAACTCCTTTGTGGTAGTATATTTGGATGAAATCCTCATATTTAGAAGAACGTGGGAAGTTCACATGTGGTATATTCAACAAGTTTTGAGCACTTTGTGGAAGCACAAGATTTATGCCAACTTGGAGAAACGATATTTTGGCATGAAAAAGGTCCAATACTTGGGATACATTGTTGATGATCATGGGGTACATGTTGATCCAGCTAAGATCCAATCCATCCGTGACTAGCCAACCCGACCACACTGACCGAGCTTCGGAGCTTCTTGGGACTAGCCAACTTCTATCGATGTTTCATGTTTGGATTCTCCCATATTGCATGGGCCCTCAACCAGGTGACCAAGGGAGGTGGGAGGTCCAAGTTCGTGTGGGGGAAGGAGAATCAATGAGAATTCAATGATCTGAATCATTTCTTGTGCTTAAATATAGTACTCTCCTTGCCCAATTTGCAACAACCATTCGAGATTGATATTGATGCATCCGACTATGCTGTGGGCGCAGTTCTCAATAAGAATGAGCATCCAGTGGAATACCATAGTGAGGCACTCTCTGATATTTTCTGAAAATACCACACCTATCACAAGGAAATTCATTCCATTATACAAGTCTGTCGTTAATGGAAGCATTGCATTTTGTGGAAAGAGACGATCATACACATTGATCACAAGCCTCTGCAGTTCATACAGACACAAGGGAAATTGCAGAACGACAGCCATAAAAAGAGGTCCACCTACCTGTAGAAGTTCCATATCAACATCAAGTATAAGACATGTATCTCCAATTATGTTGTTGACTACCTTAGTCGGCCTCCTGTGGCTGCACTCACAACTATTCTCCATTCCTTTGGATATGAAGCATATTAGTGGCCCCAACTTTATCAAAAATATCTAGACTTCAGCACCACATATCATCTCTTGGGTACATGTGAAACTGTCACTGATTTTCACATTTAGGACAGGATCTTATGCCATCTGGGCCATCTTTGTGTTCCTACAAGTGAGCGTGCAAAGATGATTTGGGAAGCCCACTACAGTCGGGTGCTAGAACATTTTGGCATAGAGAAAATTGTGGTCATCCTTCAGAAACATTTTTATTGGCCAAAACTTTGACAGGATGTCAACAAGTATATCATATATTGCACTACCTATACCATTTCCAAGCCAACCATCAAGAAGAAAGGCTTATACACCCCTCTTCCTATTCCCAAGAATCCTTGGTAATCCATCTCAATGGATTACATGTCTGGATTTCCATCCACCAAGTAAGGAAATGACTACGTGTTTGTGGTCGTTGATCAGTTTTCGAATATGGCCATCCTCACAGCCTGTAAGAAGAATGTCACAATGGCAGATACTGCCAATCTCTTCTTCGAACGAGTGTGGGTCCACTTTGGGATACCACAGACCATCATCTTTGACCAAGGCAACAGGTTCCTCAACACCTTTTGGTCGATTCTTTGGTCTCTGTTTGACACCAAGCTCACAAAATCCACTTCTTTCCACCCCTAAACTGATGGCCAAATAGAGGTTTTCAATCAAATGTTTTTTCACATCCTACGCATGTACAATTCTAAGCATCCACGTAAATGGGATGAGAGTCTCCCATATGTCCAAAATAGTTACAACAAGACTCTCCATAGTTCCACTGGCTATATCCCATTTCAGGTGGGTGTAGGATTCCAACCCTTGGGACCCATTGATGTTTCACTTCCTCTTTCCACCGCACAGACAGACTCTTCCCCTGATCAATATGCGATCAAATAATCCACAAAATTCATTGAGTGGATTCAGCACATCTGCCAACAAGTCAAGGAGATTTTGAAGAAAGCTAATGCTAAGTACAAGCAGTGCCATGATCAACATAAGGTACCACACCAGTTTCAAGTTGGCGACAAAGTCTGGTTACATTTTCAGAAGGAGCGTCTCATTGGGCCCCATCGGAAGGTTCTCCCACTTCTTTATGGGCCTTAAACTATCATCAGGGTTGTGGGTAGCAATGATTTTGAGCTCAACACTCCATCTTTCCTTGGTCTGCATCCAATATTCAATGTGGACCTCCTTCGTCCATATTTTTCACCATTATTGTACAGCTCTGAGATCACAGAACAATTGACACCAACATAGCTCAACCCTGACTGCATGGAACAAGCATCCATTAATCAGATAGTGGAAACATAGGTCAAGGGCACTCTCCAACAATGAATCCAAATTTATTGGGTTGTCAAGGCAAGGCAACTCCTACACCAAGGCAAGTGGCTCACTCGAGGCCAAATCCAACAGAATTTTCCTCACCTAATGGGGGAACTCAACGCAATGGAGACCATTGCTTCCTAATGGGGGAGGATTGATCTAGGTGGATATTGGTGGCCACCCACCTATTCCAATTGTCTCCTCACGTCCGTTTTTTTTTCAGAACATTCTTTTGTACTGCTTTGTAATTGTGGGTTCTACACTTTTGGGGTTGCCAAAAGCCCCACATATCCTTCAGGTGGATATGAGTGGCCTCTCGCCTAATCCAAATGGCTTATTTTGTATGTTTTAATGTCATCACATATTTTTGTACATCTGGGGATGTTTTGGGGCCCTAAACATTTTTTTTTTGGCTCTCCAAAGTCAAATTGTAGACAAAGTCAGACATTGACGATGTAACATGTATATCTCTGAAATACATTTCCATCGGGCTATCACGTGCCTAAAACAGAGGTCGTATGAAAAATTTACAACCCTAAGAAGTTGGGGTACCAAATTACACCAACTTACCCATATGGCCCACATGAATTGTGACATTTCGCCTTCTAGGGTTAGGTTTTTGGATGTCTAGGGTTTTGGCATTCATGAGTAACATCAAAAAGGCCTCTGGAGCCTCATTGTAATACATTCTCCTTATACGAATTCATGTAGCAAACACATCTCTTCTCAAAGATAGCTACCACCATTCAAGTAAGTGTTTCAGTTCTACAATTTTACAGTTTCAACCTATTTCATTATTTAATAGAAGATATTATTCACTGGATATTTGTGTTATTATTCATATCTCTATGTTTATTGTATTAATTATGTTAATCAGTTCATTCTGCTCCTAAATCCGGATCAGATATCTCATTACCGATCCTATTATATAAGTCTTGATATTAAGAATAATTCTATGTATGACAGTCTGGGGTATGAATATATGATGGATTATTCAGAAACTAAAAAATTGTGATTATGATGATAAATATATGTCCTCTTTCTTGCGCAATATGTACTATGTTTTATATTTACTAATTGCATTACTGTTTTAGAAACTTTTGTAATGTATGTGTTTACTTTGACGTTATGCAACATACATTGTTAATTGTCTTTATTGATCTAAGGATTTTGATGCTATGATATCTTTACATATAAGTATGGAATTGTAATATGATGTGCTATATATGAGGATGTGTCCTCTATAATTTACTTTATCACACAGAGTCTCAGTTGTGCTTTAGGTGTGACATCCTTCCCTTGCAGAAGGTTGAATATGTCAGCGCACTAGACTACAATGATACTTTTCTTGGTAACCTCCAAGAACCCTTGTCTCTAATTTCATGCCAACACCGATATCGCTACATTTTTATTCAAGGGTCAATTTTAGGGTTCTATTCATAATTTCAGAGTTGTGATTTCAAAGAAATTGCACCAAGTTCCAATTTTAACCACCTCCCAAAAAATGGTCCTACCGGTAGCACCACTTTTTAATTTGGGGGTTGATTTTGGTATTTTTTTCTCAAAAATATTGTGCAATTTCAAACAAGATGTAATTTTAACCACCTATCAAAAACGTGGTGCTATGGGTAGCTATGATTTTTAATTTGGGGGTTGATTTTGGTGATTTTTACCCAAAAATGTGATTTTTACCCAAAAATGTGATTTTTACCCAAAAATATGATATGTATGGGCTAGAGTTCTCATTAAGTTGGTAACATTGTTGAATTTCAAAGTTGCACAAAATAGGAAGAAGAGATATGCTAATAAAAGAATGACACATAGAGAAGTCAAAGTGCGAGAGCATTGTTTCTAAATGTTAAATCCATCAAAAGCTTGCCAAAATTGGGAAGTTTCCCAAAGTTAGTTGTGAGATATTGTCAGCCTTTTGAGGTCTTAGAAAATTTAAGGCCAATTGTGTACATGCTAGCATTACTTGCATCCATGAGAATTCATAACGTGTTCCATGTGTCTTTATTAAAAAAATATGTCGTTGATCCTAATCATGTGATTTATTGGAATGTGATCCAAGTGGAACACGAAGGGGATTCCCGAGTGAAACCAACGCAAATCATGGACCAAAAAGTCAAAGTGCTCAAGAAAAAAGCCATCTACTAGGAAAAATTTCAATATACCTGCTATGGTCATGAAGACATTGCATGGGAGCACTGGGAAGCCATGCGTGAAGCACACCCAAAAAGTTTTACAAATTTTGAATAAAGTTGAATGAACATTTTTACATAAATGAATGAAGACTCAATTTCAGTAGTTTGAGTTCCTAGAGCGAGAACTCTAAGATTTCTTATCGAACCAATTTCGGGGTTGATGGGAAAAGGGAGTTGTTGGTTGGAATTTTTTCATGAGTCATTAAGTTAAATAATTATCAAGTATTCTAATGTAATTTTTTTTATATCTGAATGTCTAAATTGTATGGTTATTTGCATTGAGTATAGTGTAGTTTGTAGGGAGAGGGGAATGTAACATCTTCGTTTTCAAACCCCAAATTAGCAATGTGTATTGTAACTGTAATGTATGTTCGAGAGCCAAAGGGATGCAATATGTAAATTATGTAAATTGAATATAATGAATAAAATGTATCACCAACTACAGATGGATACGAATGGAGATTTGGGGATAATTTTCCACAGTAGAGGGAAGGGGTCCAAGGGGGATAGTTTACCCATGATTATTAAACCCAAAATTCATTTCTTTCTAAATTATCTTTACCATGAACATTAAATTATTTGTTTAGTTTTATAGATCCCAATCATTGGATTCATGTAAGCGGGTGGGTGTGAGAGTATCATCCCATAGCTATTGGGAGCATGGGGGTTTGTTACAATCAGCTTGGCGAAGAGTGCAATTAAATAAAGCAAGAGAAACATGGGAAATTTATATGGGGAAAGGACTAGAATTAGAGATTCACGTTTTTGCATAGAGAGAAGTTTACATATGGAGTTTTATGGATAGAAATTTTTTTATGAGTTCTTAAGATTGAAGGTAGCTATTGTGGGCAGGTTTAGCAATTGCTTGGAGCTGGGTTTTCGTGGAGAAATAGATTGTGTTCCTATGAGTAATGTGTTGTTCAAATTTTTTCAAGAGAAGCACACATTTTTTGGTTGGGCAAATTCATGTTTGGAGTTTTATAATCTTTGAGGTTCAAGTAAGTATATTTCATGTCCAACCTGTGTTGGAAACCCTAGAGGGGAGTGAAAAGGCCTAAGGGACTATGAGAGGTGAATGGGAATTCTATCCCTTGGATTGTGTAGGTTGAGGGGAGGAGAGCTGGTGGACTGGAATTTGCTGTGAGATTTGACTATTGAGAGGGTGACATTATCCATATTTAGGGACCATTGTATCTTGTGGATTGATAGCCTCAGCTTGGGGGTTGCTTGTTTTTTATATATGGAACAACAACCCTACGATTGGGAGGAATGTCCATCATATGTAGTGGGTTCCACATTTTATAAGATAATTGTTCTTATCTGTCATGTTTATTCATGTATAATGTTGATATAGTTGATGTGCATATTACTCTGAGATATATTTGGTTATTTTTACTTGTTGTGAGAAAAATGATGCATTCAAATATCTATTCAAGTAGTTCAATAATGTTCTATGAATTTAGTTGTTTCACTACATAGCTAAGCAAATAGATTTATTTTTTAAATTAGCATGGTCGATTTTGTAAGATTGAATTTCATGTTGTGCATGTTATTTCCACATTTAGAATTGGTATCCGAATTTTTTTGGGGTTCGTTTTAGCAAGTGATGTGATCGGTACGATACACAAGATTCCCCATACATATAAAATAAACCAAAGGGTAGAAATACCATAGTTTAACATGCATATAAAGTTGGCATGTTTACATGCAGAGTGTGATTGTCATTGATGGAAAGAACAACAACGATGATGGCATGTCTATGGGAAAGAACAACAACAATAATGGCATGATCACTGGAAGAGTGTGCAATCAAAGATCAGGAGGAATAGTGCAAATTTGCACGCAAAGCGCAAGTGTTCATCAGGGCCGAGGTTAATTCCATTTCCAAATCTTAGGAGAGATAACTTCTCAGAAACACAGAAGAGACCCAAAGTCACCAGGACTCGTAGAACCTTTCACACTTAGAAATTATTCCAAGTCGGGAGGATGCGTAAGCTCAAGAGGAGGAGCGATAGTGGTCGTTCGATCACCAATCTAGAATACCCGATGTTCGTTATATCAGAGTCCAGTGACCATAGGAAGCGTAGAGGAGAAGTACATATATGATCTGTTGGATCTGAGCACCAAGGACCAATAGTCATCGAACCTAGTATAACTGTGAAGAGGATAATGGATGAGATCCATCCTCCAACTCCATGAAATGCGAAATCGCGATGAGATCCGAGCCATTGGATCCAAAGGAAACATGGTGAGAGATCAACATTTCATTGACTCGCGAACTGGAAAATTCAAGGGTAAGAGTTGTAGGAACTCACGATGTTCGAGTTCACGATTTGATCTAGACCATTATATCATGGCAAGTTGTGAGCCATTGATCTGATGCTCATAAATATCGAGAAGGCAGGAGAAAATGCCCGAGGACATGGGAGTCACAACAATCCTATCCGTCCATATGGGAAGGACACGTGGTAGCCGATAAAGCATATTCATAGAATCACAAAGTCTGAGTCCGTGATATTGATCACAACCATTGGATCGAGGAATGTCATGAGTCTTTGATCTACATTATTTTGGATATCGGGAGTTGGAAGAGTCAGGGTTTTCTCACATTCAAATACCCGACACATGAGTTAATGATTTGATCACAGTCGTCTATCAAAGGGATAGTGTGGAACATTGATCTAGCACGACAAAGAATGAAGTCTGAGTTCTCAAAGAAGAGATCTAGACCATTGAAATACAGAATATCATGGACCGTCGATTAGGCAACTTCCGAAATGAGAAGTCGCAAAATCATTTGGACCATCGGATCACTGAGGATCATGGACCATTGATTAGGCATGACAAAGTTCACAATTTCGTGAAATGCGAAGCACCCTTTTGCTTGGCCCCTGGTCATAACCAAGGTCACATCAGCGGAAAGTTAAGGGAGGAGCTATCATGTCGCTAGGCACCACTTCGGAGATCATCGATATTGTGAAGCGCCCTTTTCATTAGTGAGTGGTCACAACGAATGGTCACATCAACAAATGTTAATGGGGGAGCCAGCACATCGCTAGGCTCCACATCAGAGATCACGAGTTGGGAGAATCAAGACAACTCATAGCTCAATATCCGATGTCTGAGATCGCGAAGAGCCTTTTGGTCAAGCCTGTAGTCACATCTTGTGGTCATGTGAAAGGAAGGGGCTTAGCCAGAAAAGTGAGCACCCACTGTGTAGTTTTCTTAGAAAGGGAAAAGGCGCCAAAGGCATGAGCGCATGAAGGTTCTCTAGGTAACTTCCAGAAAACAATGATTGTTTCTGCTAGAGAATTCGAAGAGGCTTCAGGGTGATCTCCAAAAGAGCTGAAGAGTCTTGAGGTAACTTCCAATGGTATGAATATTAATCATAGAGACAATTGACATATGGAAAAGTATCGAAGACTGTAAATTCTAGAGAATCCAAAGAATCTGAGCATAACAACCATTCATGATGAACAGACTGGGTATAACCGCAAAGAATACGAAGAGTTGCCAGGATGATCTGGCAGAGGACTTGGCATGACAAAGACATGCAAAAAAGAGAAGAGTGTGTGCTTCTCTGATAGCTAGGCATGTGGGTAGAAGGAGACTATGAGATCAATCTAAAGTAGATATTAGAGTAGCACAACAAACCACATGTAGAGATCACACAGAGCATAAAGGAAGAAGAGAACCTAAATAGAAGTGGGGGTTTTGCAAAGGAGAAGAAATATAATAGCATATAAATGCAACAGAGTATGAAATGTAGAAGAAAATATCAACAAAGAGGCCGGTATGCATGGAGGAGAACACTGATGTAGGCAGAGCAGAGAAGTGCAGTAGAATGGTGATGAGACCAGTAAGCTATTGATAAATATTGTATCACTGTAATAGATTCCAGAAAGAAAAGATTAATATTTGAGGGTTATAGGGTGGTGCTAGGGAGGACTATTGTCCTCAGAGTTTCAAGTGGGTTCTTGAACATAGGGATTTGTAGCTTCCATCTGGTTGCACCCAGAAAAACCAGGGAGGTAGGGTGGTGCAAGGGAGAACTATTGTTCTCTGTTATGCAGGTTGGTGCATGTGTGACTGGAAGTTGGTGCTTCCATCCAATTGGTGCTGGAACACTCAAGGAGTTGGTTTTTCCTTATAGTAGGATCTAGAGAAACCATAGAATTGGTTCTCTCGACAATTTGTAGCTTGTAAAAAAGAGGTGATAGCCTCACAATGAGTTGGTGCCCATAATAATGATAATGTATAGAAAAGAAGGACTACTTATCATATTAAGAAGAAGAGGTTTTCTCCCTTTATGGGTTTCCTTAGGAATGTCTGTCTCTGTGTGCTTCATGTGTGTGATTGATGTTGAATACTCTATTTCTTACTTCCCTGCATTATTGTGATCACCATTGAGTGTTCTGTAATGATTTTAAAATGGTTATAATTGTTTAATCACAGTAACAACTGAGTCACCCCCCCCCCTAAATGGTTATAATTGTTTAATCACAATAACCGAAAGTCAAATTTTAGTTAGTCCCCCCCCCCCCCCCTTAGTTGTCTAACAATTGGTATTAGATCCATGTTCCTTTTATCTAAGGGTGGATCCTAGATCTTAAACATGACTATCCATGAAGGAACTTCAACCAACAAGGCCCCCCTGTTCAGTGGAACAAACTTTGGTTTCTAGAAAGTTAGGATGATAACCTACATAATGTCTTTAGGTGCAAATGTCTGGGATATGGTAGAGACTGGTTATGTAAAGCTAGTTGTACTAGATTCTAAGGATGACAAGATAGAATTCATCTTCAACTCTAAGGCTATGAATACTATTCTGAGTGGTCTCGTAGAAGAAGAATTTGTAAAAGTTATGCACTTAGAATCTACCAAAGATATGTGGGACAAACTCATTAGCAGATATGAAGGTAATGAGAAGGTAAAGGATGCCAAGCTTCAAACCTACAAATTATAGTTTGAATAGCTAAAGATGAAAGAGGATGAAACTATTGGGAAGTACTTTATGAGATTTGAAGAACTAGTAAATGTAATGAAAGGACTTGGTGAAAAAATTGAGGAAGCCCCATTAGTTCAGAAAATCTTGAGATCTCTGTGAGACATGTTCAACCCAAAGGTCTCTACTATAGAAGAACTTAATGATCTAAAATATATCCCTTTTGATCAACTTCTAGGAACGTTGACTGCATATGAAATGAGGATAGGTAAAGATAAATCCACCTCTAGATAAGCATCATTTAAAGAAGATAAGAATGAGGATTCTAAGCCTGATGAAATTGAAGAAAAATTTGTGAGAAGATTAAAGAAAGGATCAGGAAAGTACCAAGGAAAGTTTCCCTTCAAATGTTTTAACTATGGAAATATAGGTCACTTTACATCTAAATGTCCACACAAGAATAAGGACCAAAACGCTGAAGGTGAATAGAAGTATAAATCTAAGAGATTCGTTAAAAAGAAAAGTTTATGTGTAAACAATGAAGACTCTTTAGGAGACACAAATAGTGATTATGATTGTGAAGATACGGTTAATGAATTTATGCTTATGGAAAAAAGGATTATAATAATGAAAGCACAAGAAGTGATGCCAATGAAGAATAAGGTGTGGTTGACTTGGAAGGAGAACTGATTAGTGCCCTAAAAGAAATTGACAGACTCGGATTTAAGAAGAAAAAGAAAAAATAGTTGTTGATACAATTCGAGAAAGACAAGAAAAAACCTGTTGAATACTTTGCCCTGCTAAAAGTAGAATTAAAAGAGGAAAAGAAAATATAGGGCATTCTAAAAAAATATTTATCAAAGAAGAAAGAAAGATGTGAAGCCTTGGAAGAAGAGGTAGTAAAAAACATAAAAGATATGGAGAAGTTTAAAGAATTGTATCTCCAAAATATTCCAAGCATTAAAGCCTTAGAAGGATTAGCCATCATTCTGAATCAACAAAGGAATCCAAATTTGAAAACTAGTTTGGGTTATGAAGAAGGATCAAGTAGTGATCAACCAAGCAACAAAGAATCCATCAAGTTTGTCAAATTTACATTCATCGATAACAATAAATATGGAGAAACAAAGGAAGATAATTAGCCGCCAAGGGATAGTGAAAGAAAAAGTACTAGAACTAAATCTATAGAAGAAAGAAATAATAGACCCTTTGCTCAAAGTAATCATCATCATGGAATAAATTGACCTTCTCAAAGAAGACAACCATTTTCCAGGTACAAAGGATTTTTCTATGGATATTGTTTTTTCTGTTCTAACTTTGGTCACAGAGCTGTAAATTTTTCTTTAAGATTTAGATATGAGCAATCAAAACACTCAAGGAATAGATATCTGCCGCAAAAAAGAATGAGACAACCAAGTAACAAACATCCACATACTGCAAATCATGTGATGGTTGGGGAAAAGACAGAGGTTAAGCATAACAATCGTTATGATCCTTTATTCAATGAACCAGAATGTCACACCTACCATAATTATGGACATAAATCTGCAGACTGCCGCTTAATAAACTATGAGCCAGATTTGAATCCCTCTGCTGAAAATGTCAAGGTTTTGAAGAAGAAAGAAAATGACAAGTGTGGATTAGTGTTGTCAGCTCAAAGACAAAAGAACCCTTGGTATATTGACAGTGGATTCTCCAAACATATGAAGAGAGACAAAAGTAAGTTTATGTCTCTAAGTGAAAGAAAATTAGGAAATGTAACCTTTGGAAATGATGCTCCAGGTAAAATCAAGGGTAAAGGGAGGGTGAGTTTAAGTAATGGAAAAGGAAAATCCTAGGATGTTATGCTTGTATATGGGATGAAGAATAATTTTTTCAGTGTAAGTCAAATGTGTGACAGAGGATGTGAAGTGGTGTTCACTTCTAAGGATTTTAAGATAAAGTTTGTAAACTCAGGACAAGTGGTGGCTAAAGGAATAAGGACAGATAATAATTGAAATGTGTTGAAAGAAGATAGAGAAGAGTGTCATCTAAGAAAACATGATGAAATCTAGTTATGGAATTGGAGACTTGGAAATCTAAACTTTGATCACTTAATCAAGCTCAAAAATATTGAGGCAGTAAAAGATCTTCCAAGAATATCAAAGCCACAAGATTTTGTGTGTAAACCCTGCCAAGTAGGAAAGCTAACTAGGACATAGTTTAAATCCAAGATCTCTACTTCAACAGAGAAACCACTCCATTTAGTTCATATGGATTTATGTGGACCATCAAGACAAGAAGGCACATGGAAGGAAAACTACTTCATCCTGATCATTGATGATTACTCCAGACTCACTTGGGGTGATTTTCTCAAAGAAAAATATGAAGCATTTGATAAATTTAAAATATTTAAGGATTTAACTGAGAATCAAACATGCAACAGATTAAAGGTTGTAATATGTAAAAAAGGAGGAGAATTTATGTCAAGTGATTTCAAGGAATTTTGTGATAAACATGGGATCAAGAGAGAATACACCATCCCAGGAACTGCACAACAAAATGGAGTAGCTGAGAGGAAAAACATAACAGTTCAGCAAATGGCCAGGTCAATGATGAATGAGAAGAACATTGGTTAAACCTACTAGGTAGAAGTAATACACACAACAATCCATGTTCTTAACAAATCCCACCTCAGACCACACAGTGACAAGACACCTTATGTATTGTGGTATGGAAGGCATGCTTCAATCAAACACTTCAAAGTCTTTGGGAGTAAGTGCTAGATAAATAATAATAATGAAAACCTTGGCAATAATGATGACAGGGATGATGAAGGCATCTTCTTAGGATATGCTACCAACAGTAAAGGATATAGATGCTTTAATAAAATATTGCATAAATTAGTTGATTGTATTGATTTAAAGTTTGATGAAGGAGTCCTAGTAAGAGAGGTGAGCAATGTTGAGTCTTCTACAGAGGACACAATTAAAGTTGAAGATGAACAGGTCCAAGAATTAGAAAACAACGACTCTGAGTTAGATGAAGATACAGATACTCAAGATGACTCAAATCAACAGACAACATCAAATCCTTCCTCTAGAATTACTCAAAAGAATCATCCTGCAAGTCAGATAATTGGTGAGAAAGACAAAGGCATTCAAACCAGGAGAAGGATAATCAAAGACACCGAGAAATCACATATAGCCTTCATATCCATGATGGAACCCAAGAACTTTAATGAAGCCAGTAAAGATGTAAATTGGTTAAAATCAATGAATGAGGAACTGGACCAAATTGAAAAGAATGGCACTTGGAAACTTGATCCTAGGCCAGCAGATAAAAATGTAATAGGATCAAAATGGATCTACAAAAATAAGATGAATGAGCAAGGAAATATTGTAAGAAATAAGGATAGATTGGTCTGCAAAGGATATGCTCAAATAGAAGGACTGGATTTTGATGAAACATTTGCGCCCGTAGCAAGATTAGAAGCTATTAGAATGTTTCTTGCTTATGCTTGTCATAAACAGTTTAAAGTATATCAAATGGATGTGAAGTCATCTTTTCTAAATGGAGATCTAAAATAAGAAGTCTATATGGAACAACCAGAGGGTTTTCAGCTGTTAGATAACCCTGACTTTGTCTGTAAGCTGAAGAAATCCTTATATGGGTTGAAACAAGATCCCCATGCCTGGTATTACAGACTGGATACATATCTTCAAAATAAAGGGTTCAAGAGAGGAACAATTGACAAAAATCTATATATCAAAACAGAGGGTAATGATTTGATAATTTTGTTGGTCTATGTAGATGACATCATCTTCGATAGTAATAATGCTTCATTGGTACAATGGTTTGGTTCTGCCATGCAGTATGAGTTTGAAATGTCTATGATAGGGGAACTATTATTTTTCCTTGGTCTACAAATTACTCAGAGGTCTGCAAGAATATTTCTTTCTCAACAAAAATATCTATGAGAAATGTTGAAAAGTTTTCAAATGGAAGATTCTAAACCTATGAGCACAACTATGGTCACTGGATGTAAGTTAAGAAAGGATGATGACTCACCTGATGTTGATCAAAGTTCATGTAGGTCTATGATAGGCAGCCTATTGTACATCACAACATCCCATCCGAACATAATTCATATTTTTGGAATGGTAGGAAGGTTTCAGTCTGCACCTTAACAAAGTCATTTGTTAGCTGTCAAAAGAATATTCAGATACTTGAAAGGGAAAATGAACTATGGCCTATGGTATCCTAGGAATCATATTTTTCAACTATTGGTCTATTCAGATCCTAATTTAGCTAACTGCATGGATGAAAGGAAAGTCATGAGTGGAGGTGAATTCTTCTTAGGAGATTCCCTTGTAGAATCGTTGAGCAAGAAGCAAGGTTCCATTTCCTTATCAACGACAGAAGATGAGTACATTGTAGCTGCCACTTGTTGTACCCAAGTATTGTGGATGATTCAGACACTTGCAAACTTGGAGGTAAAATACATTGCACCGATCCCAATTCATTGTGATAATACCAGTGCAATTAGTGTGTCAAAGAATCTTGTCTTTCACTCCAAGACCAAGCATATACTCATAAAGTATAACTTCTTGAGAGAACAGGTAACCAACTCTATGGTTTCTTTTCATTATATTCCATCCAAATATCAAATTGATGATATCTTCGCTAAACCGCTTGCACAAGTTCAGTTTGAGTATCTATGCCAGAAGTTGGTCGTGACCCTATTATCAAGTTAAAATAGTCCATCCTGTCAGGGGGAGTATGTTTTGGTTGAATATTTGATACCTCCAAAAAGTACCGCAATAGCTCAGGGGGAGCATGTTTTCTTTGACATTGATGTCAAAGGGGGAGAAAAGGTGCAGTCTGGATGCTACAGTTGGAGGTCTAAGAAGAATAGTGAAGACGTTTAGGGTTTCCGTCAATGCCAAAGGGGGATATTGTTCGAATTTTTAGAGGCAGAATGTTCTTGTCATTGATGGAAAGAAAAACAACGACGATGGCATGTCTAAATGTAATAATAGCAACAACAATGGCATGATCACTAGAAGAGTGTGAAATCAAATCTCAGGAGGAATAGCGCAGAGTTGCACACAGATTGCAAGTGTGAGCTAGGGTCAAGGTTAATTCCATTTCCAAAGCTTAGGAGAGATAGCATTCTCAAAATGCAGACGAGACCCAAAGTCATCAACACTCGGAAAACCTTTGACACTTAGAAATTCTTCCAAGTCGGTAGGATGGGTAAGATTAGGAGGAGGAGTGATAGTGGCCATTGGATCACCAATCCCAAATACCCAATGTCCATTAGATCAGATTCCAGTGACTAGAGGAAGCGTATGAGAGAAGTACATATCTGGTCCGTTGGATCTGAGCGCCGAGGACCAACAACCGTCAGATCCAGTATAACTGCAAAGAGGATAATGACCGAGAGTCATCCTCCAACTCTGTGAAATGTGAAATCGAGATGATATCTGAGCCATTGGATCTCGAGGACATGTGGTGAGAGATCATCATTTCGTTGACTTGCGAAATGAAAAATTCAAAGGTAACAGTTGTAGGAACTCGCGATATCTGAGTTTGATTTGATCTAGACCGTTATATCATCGAGAGTCGTGAGTCGTTGATCTGATGCTCACAAATATCGAGAAGGCAAGAGGAAAATACTCGAGGAGCTAGGAGATGCAACAATCCTAGTCGTTCATCTCGGAAGGACACATGGCAACTGATAAAGAAGATTCAAAGAATCGCGAATTCTGAGTCTGTGATATTGATCACAGCCATTCTATCGAGGAATGTCATGAGCTGTTGATCTAGAGTATTTCGGATATTGGGAGTTGGAAGAGTCAGGCTTGGATCAAGTTAAAACACCTGACACGTGAGGTCACAATTTGATCACAGTCTTCGATCAAAGGGAGAGCGTGGATCGTTGATCTGACACGACAAAGAATGAAGTCTAAGTTCTCGAAGAAGAGATCTAGACCATTGAAATATAGAATATTGTAGACTGTCAATTAGGAAACTTCCAAATTACGAAGTCGTAGAATGATTTGGACCTTTAGATCATTGAGGATCATGGACCGTTGATCAGGCACGACAAAGTTCACAAGTTCACGAAACGCGAAGCACCCTTTTTCTTGTCCCTGGGTCACAACCAAGGTCACATCAACGAAAAGTTAAGGGAGGAGATAACATGTCTCTAGGTTCCACTTCAGAGGTCACCAAGATCGCGAAGCACCCTTTTGATTAGTGAGTGGTCATAGCCAGTGGTCACACCAATGAAGGTTAAGGGAGGAGCTATCATGTCGCTAGGATCCACATAAGATATCACGAGTTGGGAGAATCAAGGAAACTCGTAGCTGAATATCCGATGTCCAAGATGATGAAGAGCCATTTGGTCAGGCCTGTGGTCACAACTTGTGGTCACATGAACGGAAGGGGCTTTGCCAGAAAAGCAAACACCCACTGTGTAGTTTTATCAGAAAGGGAAAAGGCACCAAAGGAATGAGCACATGGAGGTTCTCTGGGTAACTCCTAGAAGCCACTGATTGTTTATGCCAGAGAATTTGAAGACGCTTCAGGGTTATTTCCAAAGGAGCTAAAGAGTATCGAGGTAACTTCCAGTAATATGAAGATTAATCATAAAGAAAATTGACAGATGGAAAATTATCAAATATTGTAACTGTCATAGAAGTCAAAGAATCTCATCATAACGACCATTCATGATGAATAGACTGGGTATAACCGCAGAGAATACAAAGAGTTTCTAGGATGATCTGGTAGAGGACTTGGCATGAGAAAGACATGCAGAATGAAGAAGAGTATGTGCTTCTTCGATAAATAGGCATGTGGGTAGAAGGAGACCGTGAGCTCAATCTGAAGTAGATATCAGAGTAGCGCAACAAACCACATGCAGAGGTCACATAAATCATAAAGGAAGAAGAGAAGTTGAACAAAAGTGGGGGTTTTGCGAAGAAGAATAAAGAGAAGAGCATAGAAATGCAACAGAGTATGAAATGCAGTAGAAAATATGAACAAAGAGTTTGGTATGCATGGAGGAGAACATTGATGCAGGCATAGCAGAGAAGTGTAGCATAAAAATGATGAGACCGGTAAGATCTTGATGAATATTGTATCACTGTAATTGATTCCAGCAAGAAAAGATTATTATTTCAGAGTGGTAGGGTGGTTCTAGGGAGGGCTGTTGTCCTCAGAGTTTCAAGTGGGTGCTTGAACACAGGGAGTTGTATCTTCCATCTGGTTTCAGCCAGAAAAACTAGGGAGGTAGGGTGGTGCAAGGGAGAACTATTGTTCTCTGTTATGTAGGTTGGTGCTTCTGTGACTGGAAGGTGGTGCTTCCATCCAGTTGGTGCTGGAACACTTAGGGATTTGGTGCTTCCTTCTAGTGGGTTCTACAGAAACCAGAGAGTTGGTTCTCTCAACAAGTTGCAGCTTGTAAAATATAGGTGGTAGCCTCACAATGAGTTGGTGCTCATAAGAATGATAATGTACAGAAAATAAAGACTACTTAACATATCAAGAAGAAGAGGTTTTCTCCATTCACGGGTTTCCTCAGGAATATCTCTCTCTGTGTACTTCATGTGTGTGATTGATGTTGAATACTCTATTGCTTACTTCACTGCATTATTGTGATCATCATTGAGTGTTCTGTAATGAGTTTTAAATGGTTAGAATTGTTTAAGAACAGTAACAACTGATTCNTAACATCTAATAGAATATATTAAAACATGAATGCAATTGTTCAATAAAAACAACAACACACAACATTCATATAAAACATAAACACAACAAAATATTCATTTAAAAAAAAAACAAAGAACTTATATGTTTAAATATATAATGAATTGGATGAATACAAAGGATGAACCTGCCATCCATAGGAATTTCTATTCATTTTATATCAACAGTAGGCCACCCCTAAGTTGAGGCTATGAGTCCACAAGGATATATGGCCGTCCAGGCTACACACTCTCCACATTCAACAACCCCAAAATCAGGTTTTACTGTAATAGTAGTTCCAAACTACCAACTCTCTCCCCACAACCTACACAACCCAAGGAATGTACACCCTTCATTTCTCTCAGTCCACCCGGTTGTACCATTTGTTTATGAGGGATTCTGGTGCACTCAGTTTTCCATGAAACCTTTCAATTAGGGACTCTAGGAACTATTAGTAGTTCTAGGAGTGTTCAAGACATCCTTAACAATGATCTTAAATGATTTCCTTAATAGGAAAATGTAAAATAGGATTAAAACCTATTTTATAGGAACATGAGGCACATTTCCAACATAAACATCATGCGATAACGATTTTCCTCAAGCATAGCATGGTTGGTTCTCTTCCCAACACTCTTCTCCTCTCTTGATGTCTGGAAACTGCATGTAAAAGTGTCCACCTTTTTGCATACGAATTTCCTTTCTTCACTCTTCCCAAATATGATTGTACTTCAGCCCCATGCTCCTAATAAATATGGGATGTTACTCCTCACACCCACCCTCTTACATCAGTTAAGTTTAATGATTCTTTTTGGGAACACTCAAAGACAAATAAAAGTTTATACACAGTGATAATAATTTTAGGAATGTGGGTTGGATTAATACCCGTGAATATTTCCCCCCTTGGACCCCTCTCTCTTGTGGAATCATAACCCCCCATCATTTTTATCCCTCTCATATCACAACCAACAATTATCATTTTTATTAATCATTTCAATGTTCATAATATATAATTTGTCCCTCACCCATATTAATCAATATGGGGTATTTTCCCCAAACATATCGACTCACCATCCTAAATGATATTTATACAATTACATTATCATTTGTGAGGATTGAGATTGGTGATGTTACATTTCAACAATGAGAAATTTTAATTTGACCAAAAATTATATAGCTATATTCCAGTGATGATTGTCAAAACAAGTCCAAATTATATAATGTCTAGACATCTTCAATTTTTAAGTAAAGTCTAAACATTCTACTACTTGTACCTTTTATGGCTGTATTTCTCAACCATATTTCACAAATATATGGCTAAAAATGTAGAACAATTCTTGGAACTATAGATAACAATTTTTGAGATTGCATAATTTAGGTGCAACGGGGTCTTTGAGGAAACTGAATCCATTTATGCATTCAAAAATGCAGTTTTAGCAATGAAAAAATAAAATTTTACCAAAAAATATATAGTTGGAATCCAGTGATGATTTCCGCAGTAAGTCGAAATTGTATAACATTCAAACAAATTGAATTTTAAAAGCATAGTCTAAACATGCTACAATTTGGGCGTTTTCTAGACATATGTTTCTGACCATTTTAATCCAAAATATGTGTAGCAACATACAAGAATTGTTGAATATTCTAGATAACAATTATTGACATTACACAATTAGGGTGTAGTTAGGTATTTTGGGGATGTTCAATCCACTTATGCATTCAAAAATACAATTTTCAACAATGAAAATTTTACAATTTGACAAAAAATTATGTAGTGAGATTCTATTGATGGTCATCGGAAAATGTCCAACTCGTATAATGTTTATACTGCTTCATTTTTTAAAAGTGTAGTCTAAACATGATAGGATTTTAACCTTTTCTCAATGTATTTTCTAGAGCATTTTTGTCCAAAATCAAGCTAAAAAATTAGAATAATTGTTGAATTGCAGATAACAACGGTTCATATTGCATTTTTTGGGTGCAATAGGGGTTTTTGAGGACACTAAATCCATTTATGCATTCAAAAACACAAATTTATTAATCAAAAATTTCAATTTGACCAAAAATATATAGCTATATTGGGATGATGATTGTCGGAAAAAATACAAATCGTATAGAATTTTAACTTATTCATTTTTAAAAGTGTAGTCTAATCATTTTATGTTTTCGACCTTTTATGACCATATTTTATGCACCATTTTCTCCAAAGCTTGGCTAAAATTTTAGAAGAATTGGTGGAATTGCAAATAACAGTTGTTGAGATTGCATAATTTGGTTTTAAGGACATTGAATCCATTTATGCATTCAAGAAGGAAATTTCAATAATGAAAAGTTGCAATTTGACCAAAATATATAAATCTAGATTCCAATGATGATTTCTGGAAAAAGATCAAATCATATATGATCCAGGAGCCTTTTTGGTTCCAAAATATACCTTGTTGAATAGACCTAGGGGGTTTATGAATTTACAAAGGTATTTGGTTCCCTAACTTGTTATTATTGTAATTTCCTATGTTTCATTTGAATTCTAGAAGGAATGGATAGGATAGGTTTTGTTTAATTGAGTTTGGCTAAATGTAACTAAATTTGCCTATGATAGTAGATCTAGAGAGTTGTGAGGTCTAGAAGATATCCTAGAGTGATCTCTTGAGGATATTTTGGATCTGAGCGATCCTTGAAAATTTTGTGGAGTCTAAGTAGGATCTTAAACGAATTTAGATTATAGCCTTGTTTTGTATATTTTGTAAGCCTTCAAGGATTGGGAAAGGGTGCATGTGGAGAAAGAGAGATAAAGAGGTAAAGAGGTGTGTGGTGAAGGCCATGTGTCGCCAAAATGCCAAACATAGCCTAATTAATTATATAACAGGACAGAAAGGCGAGGAGGCCTTGTATAATTGTTTACATATTCATCAATAGAATCTTTGTGTGTTTTATTGGCTCTCTGTGTCGATGTGAGATCTAGATATCTTTCTCTTGCATTAATATTTGGTGTGATTGAATTTTAGAATTGGACTCTCACAGAGTGTTTGTTGCAGGTTTCGGCGCAACGAAAACAAGTATTTAGGTCTAAACAACAAGAGGAAATCACATCTAGAAAGAAAGAAGAATTCCCTTCTAAAGGTCAAGTTATAGGAAACAATAATCACAACAGAAGCTACAGTAGTCATCAATCATTGATCATTGGAAGGATCAACAATCTGAATCAGGTCAAACGATAATGAAGAGGATGAAATCATGACCATTGGATCAAGGTCAAGTTAATTCCTAATCATTGTATCGATACCATAGTAAGGTCTTCACTACACGTAACGGGAAAATCGTAACCATTCCATCCAGAATTAGATCAGTGATTCTTGTTATAGCGGACAATGAGTATCAAAGGTTTTAAGGTGTTTGAGGATGCAAAAGTCCCAAGAGTCTGGCGATGAGAACATATCTGACCATCAAATCTAGAGGCAGATCAAAACATGACAGTGTATTAGGGTTTATAAGGTGGAAGGAAATTAAAGGAAATGCCACCAATCCATGTCTAGAAGAGATCAGCGGTTCATATTAGATGTGGGACAAGAAACTAGATCAATGGTTCTCGCTACGACAGATGAAATAGCTTGGAAGTTTCTGGTTGATAAAAATTATGAAAGGTCTTGATGAATCGATGACAAAAAATGTCACACTAATATAAGGAAATCCACTAAGGAAGTGACACATGGTCCATACATAAGATGACATGTTCTAAAGTCCATTTGGAATATGGTACATGTGAAAGCCACGAAATGAGGTGACATGTGCCAGCCTAGTAAACAAGTGACATGTGGAAGGTCCACGTATGTAAGACCAAAGCATGTACTAGTAGTTGTATAGCAGGGATAGGAAGATTGTAACCATTGATCACTAGTAGGATGAATGGTCCATATTATTTTCGATCTCATACCTCGACGAGTTCTATTTTTTGGTGAGTATAAAAGTTACGATGTCCCAACACCGAGATATGTCAAGATGATATTAGAGATACACTCCGAGGAACACATGTGGAATTAAGGTTCCATATCGATCAAAGTTCCATGGTGTCCCACGTCATGAGTTGAAGTATAATTAAAGGAGAATCAATAGTCAAGACTAGATCTGTGATCAAGATCAATGGTGATCCATCATTGAAAAATATCGCAGAGGAAGAGATTGTGACCATTGATATCCAACAGGATCAACGGTCCAGATCATTGCGGACCACGACCTTCGAGATTTTTGGGTTGTTGAGAAGGCGTGGAGTCTCGACGTCTTGAGATCACTATACATGGAAATCATCCATTGAAGAGTAGAGATCAATTATCCAAATTGATCATGTAAAAATGTGGAGTGGTTTATGGAAATAAATCTCATGTTCATAGACTATGGTCACATGGAATGAGAACGGTAGAAGTTAGGGCCAAGGTTTATGCACTCAAGCAGATAACCATCGGTCACAACCATTAGTCATGTGAATAAAAAGGATATATTAGCACTTGGTGTTTAAGTGTGATAATAGAGCATTAAAGAATCTGTAAACATAGAATGTCTGGGCCCCTATAAATAATCTGAGAGGATCTTGGACCTTGAATATGTTGCAGGGTAAATTCATTTAACTTTGCACTTCTGGGAAAATGACTTGGTGGGTCGCTATCAATATAACACTTAGTCTTCCTCAATTTTTAAAAGCGTAGACTAAACATGATATAAATTGGACCTTTTAATGCCATATGTTTTGAACCCCTTTTGTCCAAATATGGCTAAAACTTTAGAAGAATTGTTGAAATTATAGATAACAATTGTTGAGATTCCACAAATTTGGTACAATAGGGGTTTATGGGGGCGCTAAATCTATTTATGAATGCAAAGTGAAATTTCAACAATGAAAAAGTTCTTCTTTGACCAAAAATTATATAGCAAGATTCTAGTGATGATTACTAGAAAACGTTGAAATTGTATAACATCTAGACTTCTCAATTTTCAAAAGCATATTCTAAAAATGCTATGATTTAGACAATTTTTAACAATTTTTTTCCAAACTATTTTTGTCCAAAATATAGCTAAAATTTAGAAGAATTGTTGGAATTGCATAACAATTGTTGAGATTACACAATCTAGGTGCAATAGGGCTTTTGAGGATCTTGAATCCATTTATGATTTCAAAAATGCGATTTCAACAATGAAAAATCACAAATTAACTAAAAATTATATAGCTGCATTTCGATGATGATTGTCGGAAAAAATCCAAATTGTATAATGTTTAGACTTATTCAATTTTTTAAATCAAAGTCCAAACATGCTACAATTTGGACCTTTTGTCACCATATTTGTTTACCATTTTTTTTAAAATTTGGCTTAAAATTTAGAAGATTTGTTAGAATTGCATATAACATTTTTTAGATTGCACAATCTAGGTGCAATAGGGGTTTTTAAGGATGCTAAATCTATTTAAGCATTCAAAAATGCACTTTTAGCAATGAAAATTTGCAATTTGACCAAAAATTATATAGACATATTCGAGTAATGATTCTCGGAGAAAGTCCAAATCGTATAAAATTTCGACTTCTTCATTTTTTAAAAGTGTAGTTAAGACATGTTACGATTTATACCTTTTCTAGCCAATTTTTTCCAAAATTCTACTAAAAATTTAGAATAATCATTGGAATTGCAGATAATAATTTTTGAGATAGTGTAATATAGGTGCAATAGGGGAATTTGAGGATGTTGAATCCATTTATGCATTCAAGTGCCATTTTAGTAGTGAAAAATTGCAATTTGACCAAAATTTATGTAGCTAGATTCCAATGATGATTGTTAAAAAATGTCTAAATTGCATAACATTCAAAATTCTTCAATTTTAAAAGGCATAGTCTAAAGAAGCTACGATTTGAACCTTTTCTGGCCATACATTTCGAACCAGTTTTGTCAAAAAATTTAATATTTTTCAAGAATTTATGGAATTGCATATAACAATTGTTGAAATTGGATAATATAGATGTACGATGTTAAATCCATTTATGCATTCAAAAATGCAATTTCAGTAATGAAAAATTGGAATTTGACCAAAATTTTTAAAGTTGGATTCTAATAATGGTTACCAGAAAAATTCCAAATCATATAATGTTTAGACTTCTTGAACTTTTAAAAGCATAGAATACAATTTGGACTTTTTCCAGCAATATTTTTCAACCATTTATTTTCCGAAATCCAACTAACAATTTAATAGAATTGTGGTATTTACAAATAATAATTGTTGGGATTGCACAATTTAGGTGAAATAGGGTTCTTTTAGGATGTTGAATCCATTTATGCATTCAAAAATGCAAATCAACAACAAAAAATTGCAATTTGATAAAAAACATTATATAACAAGATGTTTGTGATGATTTTCATAGAAAGTAAAAATCATATAATGTTTATACTTCTTCAATTTTTAAAAGAGTAGTCTATAAATGCTAAGATTTGGACCTTTGCTACCACAACTTTTTAACCATTTTTGTTTAAAATCCAGCTAAAAATTTAGAAGAATTTCTAGAAATGTAGATAAGAATTGTTAAGATTTCCCAATATAGGTGCAATAGGGGTTTTTGAGGAATCATAGTCCATTTATGCATTCAAAAATGCAATTTCAATAATGAAAAATTGCAATTTGACCAAAACATATATAGCGAGATTTCAATGTTGATTGTTGGGAAAATTCTAACTTGTATAGCATTTAAAATTCAATTTTTAAAAGGTGTAGTCTAAACATTCTACGATTTAAACCTTTTCTAACCATATTTTTCCAAAAAACATTGTCCAAAATCTAGCTAGAAATTTAGAAGAATTGTTGGAATTGTAGATAAGAATTCTTGAGATTGGACAATCTGGGTGAAATAGGGGGTTTTGAGGACACTGAATCCATTTTTACATTTCAAATTGCAATTGTATCCATGAAAAATTGCAATTTGACCAAAACTTGATAGCAAGATTTCAATGATGATTTCCTAAAAAAGTCCAAATCATATAATGTTTATACTTCTTCAATTTTTTAAAGTGTAGTCTAAACATGTTATTATTTGGAATTGTAACACTCCAGTTTTTTATTCCTATGAACTCGAATGTATTATGTAAATATTACTTAGGATGGTGAGATGGTAAATTTGCAAAGGGGGTAGAGTGCATAGAAATGTAATACATATTAATATTTTGTTGTGCATTATTATTATTATCTTTGAGAGATGTATTTATAATGTGCCTTCTTGTTGGTTATTGTTGTGCATGGCACATTGTTCATTTCTTTTATGTTGTAGCATGAATCTTGATTATTTTCATGTGTGGTTATTTCTTGGACTGATTATTACCAGAATTCGAGATCAGTTAAAGTGTGTTTTGAGGTAGCGTGCTTGGCTTGTGGGTTATTGGGTATGTTATGGATTGGTATCAGATATTTTGGTTGAAATACCATACTGGTATGGGTCGGAACCATCAATAATAAACTCAATATCAAACACCGGACTAGTATGGGTTGAGATCCTACATATCATAAGAGATAGTGTATTATGATTAATATGGTATTTTCATTAAGAAATAATATCTATTCAAGATATTAAATCTCAGGAGAGAGAGCGTATTAGGTTGCACGAAATTAGAGTGTGCATAATTAATACCTTTGGAAAGTTAAAAGGAAATATCAGGAAAAGGATCACCTTAAGGAAGTTCTATTGGGGTCGAATTCCCAACATATCAATTGTAGAAACACCTTCAGAACTGTGAGGAAACTCTATTACAGTTGGGAGATATGAAAATCATTGATCGTTTACTGAAGGCACAGATCAATGATCGTGGTTCAGTTGGAATCCAAGTTGAAATAAAAAGGAGTGTCAGAGGAATCAAACGCCTGAATAATATTAATTCCAGGTCAATACCGCTTTGGGAGAAGGAAGGTAAATGAGAGTTGTCATATCTAGTTAAGAAATTTTGGGTATAACTAGAGCCATCAGATTAAACGATTAAAACCTGAGCCATTCGACTGGGTTGATGAGTTTTTTGGTCATTCAACACTGATTTTTCTGGGGATAAATGATTTGGAAATGGGTGGAATCCCCGAAGGCCAAAACCATGAGTTAACACAGGTTGTCATATCTAGGAGGAACTTCAGGTTAATTCTTGACTTTCCAATTGAGTGTAGTGAAAGGAGAGGGTAAGCCATACATTTCTAGAGTCTTAGAGTGTCGAAGCCCCAAAATACAACCAAACATAGGATCAAGGAGGAGCTTTGGGTCAATTCTCGACAATTCGATCAAGTATAGTGGAAGGACATGGTAAGCCAAAAATTTATGGAGTCTCAAAGTGTCAAAGCCCTAAAATCTAGCCAATCCTTGAGTCAAGGAGAACTTCAAGTGAATTCTCGACCATCTGATCAAGTATAGTTCAAAGACAGGGTAAGCCTCAATATCTTGGAGTAACAAATTCATGCAGACCATTGATATAAGATCCCTTCAGTACTTTTTCCAACCATTAGAAAAAGCAGTGGAAGGATGGCGTAAGCACTTCGACAGGTATAACTCTGAGGGAGTTGGAAAACTTGAGAGTTGTAATACCCTAGAGTCTCAGAGTAATGAAATAACGCAAACCATAAATCTAATATCCCTTTGGAAATTTTCTCAATCATTAGATTAAGCAGTGGAAGGATGGCATATGCACTTTGGTAGGTATAAATTTGGGGGAGTTGGACAACTTGAGAGTTGTATTATCTGAGAGTAACGAAATAACGTAGATTATCGATCTAAGATCCCTTCAGGACTTTTCTCAACTGTTAGATCATGTAGTGGAAGGATAACATAGGCACCTCGGAAAGTATAACTTTTAGGGAGTTGGAAAACTTGAGAGTTGTAATATCTTGGAGTAACAAGGTGACATAATCATGCAGACCGTCGATATAAGATCCCTTTGGGACTTTTCTCAATCGTTAGATCATTTTTTGGAAGGATGGCGTAAGAACTTCGACAGGTATAACTCTAGGGAGTTGGGAAACTTGAGAGTTGTAATATCTAGGAGTCTCGAAGTAACAAAATCATGTAGACCATCAATCTAATATCCCTTAGAGACTTTTCTCAATCATTAGATCAAGAAGTGGAAGGATGGTGTAAGAAATTCTACATGTATAACTTCGATGGATTTGGACAACTTGAGAGTTATAATATCTGGGAGTCCCTGAGTAACTAAATCATGCAGACCGTTGATCTAGGAACCCTTCAAAACTTTTCTCAACCATTAGGTCAAGCGATGGAAGGATGGAATAAGCGCTTCGACTGGTATAACTCTGGGGGATTTGAACAACTTGAGAGTTATAATATATTGGAGTCTCGGAGTGTCGAAGTCCCGAAATAAATAAGGATCGTCCATTTCAAAACCTGATTAATTTGTGAATGCTAATTTCCTTGAAGCCTCCATATGAGCCAGTATTGTCAAGTCAATGGGAGACTAAATCTCAATCGTATGATCTACTAGTGGAGATAATATAAGTACTTTGGCGAAGTGTACTTCGGTAAGTATTACTCCAGAAGAATGCAAGAATGTCGAAGTCCTATGTCGAAGTCCTAGAAGTAAACAATCCCACAGACATTTTGAATGATGTCCTATGTAGAAGAAAAAAGATAAAATAACTAAAGGAACATTGCTTAGAGTGAATACGATCGTGGCTTCAAGCCCCCATTCACAAGGAAAGTGGATTGAAGGAAGTTCATGTGCATAATTCAAAATATGTACTAGTTTAAAGGGCTTGGGGAATAATTTGACAATATTGACACACAACCATTCCATTTCCGCCACAAGATCTTATTTTCCTAAAAAGGGTGAAAGTGACTTTTTCAGGAAGCCATCACTTTAAGCTCAGATATTAGATTGGGGTATGGGAATAGTCATTAGAAATATGATTAAGGGGAGAATAACATTGAATTGTTATAATTTGGAGAACGATGATATATTTCTTCATGAATTTAGCAGAAAACAAACCTATATCATTGTTTGGAAAATTTTGTATAATATGCATAATTCTAACAAAATGGTTGCTTGCACATTTTGTAGAATTAGAAGTATAACCAAATAATTTAACGTAGAGAATTTGATATGATATCCATGGAAGCATGACAAAGATTATGGAGGTTCGATGAAGCAATAAAGGGCGACAATAAAAATAACAAAAAGTGGATAAAGAACTCGAGAACATCATAATAGAAGGATTATTATTTAGTTGTTATAGAGTGTGACTAAATTGAAGGTACAACAAAACCAAGAATCCTCACATAGGAAATGAAGCTAGTAGGTGAATAATTTCATTAATGGGCATAGAAAAGGAAAATTAAGTCTCCATAGTATTGAAGGTAGATAGGTGTAGATAGTTCCAATCTTTATGTGGAAGAGAACAAGGAGCTTAGGAGATGAGGTTTGAATAATATATATGTTCCAAGCACAGGAGTTATTGGGAAATATTTTATAGCGATGATTTATCTAAATGTATAAAGGTACTCATATCAATAAATCCACTTTTGATGTCATAGTTCATAGTGGAAGAATAATATTAATGCAAAGAAATTGGAGATAGAAAAATGAATGCTCCTTCACTTCAAAAGTGCCACTGAATGAGAATATACTTCCATCAGGACTGGTATTAAGTTTCAAAGGTATGGTTTGACATGGAAATGTTAAATGAAGTAATCTAATGGAAAATTCAGACTAATGTTATTGATTCAAGAATGTTTTGGTAGTAGAGTGATAAAATGTTCTAAGTTACTTCATTCCAAGGTTCTGGAATGTTTCATAAAGGTAAATTTTGGATATGATTTCCTAAGAGAAGTTGTTGCACATAAAACACCTCAATTGGATTGTAGAATCAACAAGTGGGACTTGGCTGGAAATTATTCATACCATCAAACAATAGTGTAGAGGAGCAATGTGGGAGCACACAAGGAAACAAAGATTTGAATAAATTCAAGGACAACTAGCTACAACATAAATAAAAAAATAATAAGTGAACTAAAACAGAAATGCACTAAAGTGCATTATGCATATGTACATGTTGGATATGCATATGGCATGCTTGTGGGATTAGAATAACGTTTTGTTATATACATGCAATACTGATGTTATATTGAGTATGACTAATGATGGATTATGTATTAAAAAAAAAAGATATTTAACTTGGTTACAAGGTGGGTGTTGCTGCTACATATGAATTCCCTCTACACGAAGACCCATGAGGGTGGTAGTAATGGTGTTCAAAAGGATGGAGGAGGAAGCTTGTGATATTCTACAAATACCAATTGATCTAATAACATAAAGTAGGTTGATAACAACCATGAAGGTACGCATTTGATTGCTTCCAATATTGAATGGAATTGAGGTAAGAACTCCCTCAGTTAAATTTCCGAGATTTAAATTGATATGTTGTTTCCAAAGGCCTAGATCATGTAAATGTTGTTGATGCTAGAATGCATTCAGATAAAATTTAGTTGAATATTTTTTTATGATTGGTTATGAGATGATAACCAGATCAAGTCAAGAGACATGCTCTTGATATAACAATAAATATCCATAGAGCTAGTCATGTGTGATGCCATGAGATGGTTGGATATGGGAGGGATATAGTGATCTGTGATTGTTCAATGGTATCTACTCTATATTTGATGTTTGGACTGCAACCTCTTTGCCTACATTGAGGATAACTTAAGAATTATATTCTCGGTGTTCCATTTGGGTTGAAAAGGAAGGTATCCAAATAGTCAGGAAAGCAGTAAGAAGTTTGTGGATGATGTGTTGAAGCGTTCGCCAAACCTTCCAACTCACCTTGGTGAATGCATGACATAGTTATGTGGTATTATGTAGTCAATGATAATATGCATTGTGTAAATGTGGTTATGGGTATTGGAACATCGATTTCTATTTTGTTGTATTGTTAAAATAATGTGGTGTTAAAAACACATAATAATAGATAGTTGCATTATATTTAATATGAATACTAGCTTAAGGTGATTGAATTTTTGTTGTTACAATTCTAAGATAACTTTTGGAGCTATTGAAAATGTTACAAGTTGTATTAAAGGAATTGTTGAATGCATTTTGGTGAATGCATGTATATATTTTATGGCATAGAAATGATGATGCTAACAACTGAAATGATGTGAGTATTTCTAATTCATGAAGTTAAGAACACTTTAGGAGCTATTAGATATTGTAACAAGAAAGTTGCAGGTTAAAGTATTCAAATAATGATGAATTATGGAAAATCTCTATTGAGGGAATCGAGTAATAAACATATATATTTTTTATAGAATAAAGAAAAGATTGGCTCATAATATCATTCCATTCAATGGTTGAATTCCATTTGATGTTAAGAATGGAAGTGATTGAATTGTAGTTGCAAACAATTTTGATATCACTTTGTGGATTCTTTTTTTTTTAATTTTTGTCGTGAGAATA
>SNQJ01S0017552.1:124860-151936 GCA_010110895.2 Picea sitchensis | reverse complement strand
CGCACCCGGCCTGAGCCACACCAACCCTTAACATGGTTGGATTTTTTGTCCCTGCAGGTTTCGAACCGGTGACTTTAACATCACGGAGTGGCTTAACAACACACTCTGTCACCGACTGTCCTACACCTCGGGGACGAAGAAAGCTAACTGTTGAAATGCTACAATATAGTCAATTATTGTGCTTTTTTGGCGTAATTTTATCATTTATCCTACATAGTGAATGTCGTGTTCAAAACGAGCATAAAGGAACTTTTTTAACTAGCTCCAAGAAACGTATCTCGCATAATACTTCTTATACCATTTCCAATGTTCCACATCCAATTATAAAACTCCCACTTTTAGTTTATGTAGGTCATCAGTACTACCATGGAGAGAGAAATATTGTCCCATTTGGGTAAGCTAACCGAAGGGATTGGAACCATCAAACTTGTCACGTTGACCTTTGGAATGTGATGAAATGAATTTTGATTCTGAAAGGGTGGGTGATGGGGATCCTAGAAGAGCATGTGAGTGTCCTATTCTGCATGTGTTTAGTCCTCCTTTGTTGGACTGGTGTGTGGATCTAGTATGTTCATACCCAAGTGTGCACATGTATATCATAACACTTGTAGGATCGTGTAATGTTTGTTGTAGAGATTTACAAAAGGGTCTTTGAATGTAGGCTCAAGGCTAGAAACCTTGGTCCTCCTTGGTTGGATTTGTGTGTGGATATGACTTCTTCATAACCAAGTGTGCACATCTAGATCATAACACTTGAAGGATCATGTAATGTTTGTTGCACAACTTTACAAAAGGGTATTTGAATGAAGATTAAGGGATAGAAACCTTGGTTTCTAGATGTTGATGATAGATGTGTAGGACATGGGGTTGGTGTTAGCCCTCGACCAAGTTTTGGGAGAACCTTGGTCATGTTTGACCATTTTTGGGACTTCGACAGGCTGGTCGAAGACGAAGCGCCTAGACCAAGCGGAAATTGCGGGATATCGCCCATTGTTACGGGCTTTTTGGGTTTTGGGGTTTATGTAACAGGTATGGAATGTCATCCCATGTGTTTACCCATGGTTAGGCCTCTTTTGTAATGTGTAAATAAGTAGCTAGGCGATGCAAGAAAGGAAAATGGCATAGTGCTAATGTTAGTTATGTGCAAGAATATGTGTTAAGGCTCACAGAGCTATGTGAAAGTGTTTTGTAAGTGCTTGGTGCAAACAGACTATGTAAATCTTTTTTCTTTGATCCAACTCGGGGAAGGAGGATCTGGCGAGGTGTGCACAGATATCCTGTCCTATGCAGAGTTGCCTTTGTGGCTTGGTGCATGTAAGAAGATTGGAAGAGAATAATAAGAAGAGAAGAAGATTGGTGGACATAGCCCCACACTGGGGTGAACCACGTATATCCTGTGTCGATGTGCGTTGTGCTATGTGTTCATGTTGTTTATGTATTTACTTTCTTAGTGTAATGATCTTGATGTATGAAATATAAGATCCATTGATGCTTAGTGCTTTATAATATGAAGGAATGCTATATATACGCTGATGCTATGTGTTAAATGGTTAGATGTGCTTAATCTTGATTATTACTACGTTGATATGTAATTAAGGTTTTGACCTGCGATGTGAATAAGACTCATAACTTAAGACATACTCTTTTCTAAGTGCTCTGTTAAGTATTGTTATCATAGATCTGTGTCCCAACTAGGTTGTAGACACCTGAGTCCTACAACCCCCCCTACCTCTAGCTCCGGTGAGACTTCATCTACTTCGCAGGTGTTGCCAAAAGGGTTGGTAGTTAGGGTTTTGTTGGTGTGTAGTTGAAGCGTTGAACCTTGGGTCTTCCCCTATGCCAGCAAATGATTCCGTTGTTGACACCTAAAATTGTGATTGTTGGAAACTAAAGAAAAGAGAAATCTTTGTGCGTAGATCTGTTGTTGTAGAGCACAGTAGTCTACATGACCTATGAAGTTATGTTCTAAGAAAGGAACCACAACTGAAGAAAGAGGTAAGATATTAAAGCTTTGTACTCTAGTAAAGGTAAGATAAGTGGAAATGTTTTCTTCTAAAGTATGAATCTAAGTATGTTTGATAGATTTTGTCTTAGTCTGCAAACTAGGGCACAACTAGAAGAAAGAATATTTGATCTGAATAAATTTGATATAAATAGTGAAAGATATGTTATTCCTATGCATAGAAAGAAATTTTGGACTAACAAGTGGATGAAGGATCCTAGAAAGAAATTTTGCAGATTGCAGGCCCATCACTGTGATCTTAGTGTGAAGTACATAAAAGGTTGGGGATCGTTTAAAAGAAAGAGAGGATTGACACTATGTTATAAATGTAGAAGACTGAGAGATATTTCTAACGAATGACTTGGTATAGGTATTATTTGTCTTTTTTGTAAAGATGACGATCATGAGGTTTTGGATTTCCCTAGAATGATTGCTGAAGTTGAAAAGATGAACATGATACAAGAAAACCATGAAGAAGGTCAAGAAACTAAGGATATGTTAGAAAAGCAGAAAGAATTCAAATCTATATCATTACAGCTGAAAGAAACATTGAATGATCACAGAGACATCATTTTACCAGAGATCTTAAGGGGAAAATAGTGCATAGAAGCTAGAATAGGAGACTTCGATGTAGACTGTGTTCGTGATAAGGAAACTCATGTGAATGTTATGCCAGAAAGTACATGGGAGATTTTGAGAAAACCTGCACTATAACTCCTTCATTGGGAAGGGTAGGATTGTTTAAAAGAAAAATGATAACCCTATGTGGAATAGTTACTAATGTACCTATTATTTCTCATGGAACATCGACCGAAGAATAATTTGAGGTCATTAGGTTTGTTAAGAACAACACCTCTTTTGCACTTTTGTTAGGAAATCCTGGATTGAGAAAGATCAGACCCGAAGAAAAGCAGAGGAGGAAGATACAGAACATAAAAAGAAAGAATTAAGAGGCTTCATGGCTAGGAAAATAGAGTGACTAATAGAGGAACAAGAGAATAAGTCGAAGCGACGGAGGGCCAGATAATTAGTTGTCGAAGTTGAAAGAACACAAAAATGTTTGAAGAACCTGTCCATGAAGGAAAGAAGTATACTCACCTCGGAAATAATATTACCCTTGAAACCATTGGAAGACCATCAACAGTGAGAAGTTACTACGTTAAGGGAAGAAAATAATACAAATCGAAAGAGGAACTTAGAGAATCAGATCGCAGGAAAGAAGGCCAAAAATATCAGTAAGAAGAAGGCAAAGTTAGAAAAATTACAGGAAGTTCCAGAGAATACTTCTCAGAGGGTAGGCTTGTAGAATTTGAACCTCGTTGAGATAGAATAACATTGTAGAATGGAAATTCTCCATGGCGAAGATATATGACCATTGGAGGCATCCTGAATATCAGAACAACGCTCCAGAACGGTTAGAAACATAGTTATTGCTGAAAAAATCGCCATTGGACCATTGAGACCATGCCATAACGGATGGAATCGTATTGATTGAGGCATTTCAATCCGTTGGAGGAATCTGTTATGACGTTGTTTCTTTAATCCGTCGACTACTGCACCAGGAAAACTTTTTGAAAACTAAGATATTCGATATCAAAGAGTATTGATTACTATCGTGCTGTTCTTTTGAGACCTCACCACTCATTTTTCTTACCTTGAGTATTTGTTTGCCTACCCGAGATATTCGCTTACGAGTGTGCATCTCGAGTGACCTTAGCATAGTGGAGAAGTTTGTAGAGGATATCCTGATAGACCTTGTGGCTGAGAAAGTCATGTCTACAGGAATACATGCCTCATCGATGGGAGCATTGAAAGAATCACCCTCGACTGGACATCGATCTGGGCCATCCGAAACTAGGACAGAGAAAAGAAGAAAGAACCACGACGATATGGCGAATGAAAAGAATATCCCGTCGGTCTTGCCTGACTATATCCCTCCCTTGGCTAGCACAGTTAATTGTGACAACATCCCATGAGATTTCAAGTACACACTCATCACTGCATACCTCCCCAAGGGGATACATGCAATAGGACTACAATTGGGACTGATCCCAGCTCTAAATATAAGTGATTTCAACCTCGACGATAGGAAGAATTACATGATGATCGCACCACATTGCTACCTAAAAAACATGACTAGGAAGAATCCCAAGATAATTCCCCAACCATGGATCAAGGAGATTGCGAGAACGAACATCTTAAACATGATGAAGATCCCCCACTTCAGCCAACATCAGGAGGTTCACGCGTGTGTTAAACTCCTCTTGTATTGCTTCAATGGAGGGTACCTATGGTTATATAGGTGCATCACTATGGATCCGATGTTGATCCGCTTGATCACCGGACTAAGCGTGCAGGGACTTGATCCTCAGAATTTCTACCCTGGAAAGATATCAGATCTCTCCTTGGCATAGCGAATCAAGGAGGCATATGGTGATGTGGCAAAGGGGAAGTGAGGCTATAAGGTAGCCTCCATTCAGGATGGCACAGTGCACTTATCTTTTCAGTTAATTGTTGGAAATCTCGTCAGAAAGAATCGCCCTATGCAGGTCACGGGGTTCATCGTCGACCTCGCAGGGAAGTGCATCGAAGGGATGCAGATGAATTAGGTGAGATTCCTCATCAATGGGTTAGATAAGGACTATCACAAAGCATAGTACCAGGGCTATGAGTTTCTCTTTAGTTGGTTGTTGATATTAATAGCATTTGTCACTTGGGAGATGCCAGAGGGAGCAACATTCTCGGAAGTTGAGCCATCAAAACCACTGGCTATGAGGTTCACCACCTTTTGGTATATGAGAAACATGGTGAAGCAGTGGCAATCAAATGTGGTGTTCCACACCTACTACCTACAGCTGAAGACGACCATTGAATCCTTCCCCAGAATGAAAAAAATACACTCCATCATTTCAGGCCACTAGAGAAGTTCTGCTCAGACCGACATTTCATATATATCACCATGCGCGGGGATGAAAGTAAGGAGGAGCTGCAATCTTACTACAAGTTGACTGAGGAAGACATGGAAGAGATCACTAAGGAATGACCTGCAAAATTCCTTGTACCAGTGGAGGATGCATAACCATCTGACCCTAATATCATCGAAAGCCCATTAGTCACCCAGGTCAAACATGATGGACAAAGAAACACCAAGAAGAAGAATAAAAAGGATGAATCCCAAGACATAGAAAGTGATGAGAAGGACATCGCTTCGGAGGAAACTACGCCTAACTCACCTATAGGGGGAGGAGGTGATGAAGTAACCAAAGAAGAGGAAGGGGAAGAAGACAAACAAGACAAAGGAGAAGCTACATCGCTGAAGGATCCCCCTACAGAGGCCGATATATCAAAGAAAAGGAAGGTTTCTTTGCAGAAACCCTCAGCGTGGAAGAAATCTCGAGCCACTAAGCCTTAGTCATAGAATGTGCTTACAATGGATGATATCCAAATCATAATCACAACTATCGAAGATGCCTCAAAGGATATCCTGCAAAGACACAAAGCGAAGCAAGAAACACTCTATGACAGGATTAAGAAAGAACTGAAAGACATCCATCAAGTTATCCAGTTCAGCCGCACAGTGTCTACTATGCCATCCTCAACAAAGAATGTAGAATTGGGGGATGATCCCACCCAATTACGCAGATTAGCAGATGATACAGAAACTTGACTTCGTCAAGTCCAGACAAAAAATGAGCAGGCCACAGAGGCATTGATGAAAGAAAAGGAGGATGCCTTAAAGAAGCTTAGGGTTGCGCAACAAGAGAAAGATGACCTTTGGGAAAAGTTCGAAGAAGACAATGAGAAAATACAGGGGGAGAAAGGGTAGTTGCTCGCTGAGGAGATTGGGACTAGAGAGGTAGTGAATAGAGCACTTTTCTTTGTGTCGGGCTTGGCATAGATGGAAGAAGAGATAGCCGAGAGCCAAGTGGGGAAGCTCGTTGAGGCTATTCAGCATCTTCAAGCATGAGTAGCAGAACTATAAATCCAAGAAGTTCCTAGCACTCGGCAAGAAGTGAGAGATCAAAGGGAAGAAATTGCTAGGAGCATAGTAGAAATAATTAGGGCATTGTCTTCCGAATTCAAGAAACTAAGAAACCAAAGTGCGCAGACCTATGAGCACATTGCAGAAGACCTGGAAATGAGGACATTGGAGGCACAACTTTAGGAAGTGAAGCAACAGGCATCGACTATCCAAGCACAGTTGAAACTGCTTACAGCCGTGGAGAATATGAAAAGGTCGTAGTAGTCCAGCAACAGGTCACAGTCATTCAAATCAAGGTTATGGAGGTGACACAGAGACTTCAGTCAGTGCATGACGAAGCATGCACACTTTTTGAGGACATCGAGGAATGAGGCTCATAGTTTGAACAGGTGGTTGCCACAGTGGAGAAATACCTGGAGGGGCATGTCACTGAGAAATTCATTCAAGAGTTTGTTGAGAAAGAGGCTCGGGTGAAGCAGCAAGTCGAAGCAGCTCGATGCCTTCGAATAAGTGTTTCCCAGATCAGAGTTACTCGGGACGAGTCACAGGTGAGTGTTGGCCCTCGAACAAGTTTTGGGAGAACCTTGGTCATGTTTGACCATTTTTGGGACTTTGACAGGCTGGTCGAAGACGGAGTGCCCAGGCGAAGTGGATATCACGAGATCTCGCCCATTGTTGTGGGATTTTTGTGTTTTAGGGTTTATGTAACGGGTATGGGATGTCATCCCATGGGTTTACCCATGCTTAGGCCTTTTTTTTAATCTATAAATAAGTATCTAGGCGATGTAAGAAAGGGCGATGGCTTAGTGCTAATGTTAGCTATGTGAAATAAGATGTGTTAAGTCTTTCAGAGCTAAGTGAAAGCATTTTGTAAGTGCTTGGTGCAGACATACTGTGTAAGGATCTATGCTTTGATCCAACTTGGGGAAGGAGGATCTGGCGATTTGAGCACAGATCTTCTGTCCTATGCAGAGTTGTCTTTGTGGCTTGGTGCATGTAATAACATTGGAAGAGACTAATAAGAACAAAAGAACATTGGTTGATGTAGCCCCATACTGGGGTGAACCATGTATAGCCTGTGTCGATGTGATTTTTGCTATGTGTTCATGTTGTTTATGTATTTACTTGCTTAGTGTAATGATATTGATGCATGACAGATAAGATCCATTGATGATTAGTGCTTTATGATATGAATGAATGTTATATCTACTCTGATGTTATGTGCTAAATGGTTAGATGTGCATAATCTTGGTTATTACTTCGTTGATCTGTAATTAGGGTTTTGACTTGCCATGTGAATAAAACTCATAACTTAAAACATATTATTTTCTAAGTGCTCTATTAAGTATTGTGATCACATATCTGTGTCCCATCTAGGTTAGACACCTGAGTCCTACAACCCCCCATGCCTCTACCTCGGGCGAGACTTCATCTGCTTCACAGGTGTTGCCGAAAGGGCTGGTAGTTAGGGTTTTGCTCGATCGGTAGTTAGTTATTCGTTGATTGATAGATCATTGTGTTATTTAAAGATGTTGGAATACATATATCTATCCTAAAATAAATTCTACTAAAATTCAGAGGTGCATTAGCTCAAGAAACAGATTTGATACCACTTGTAATATTTATTAACCCTCAAACTTGAAACACAATCAAGGTATACATAAATAATAAGTGTATAAAACTAGACACGACTAACAATGAGATAAAATATGAAGAATAAACACTTGTATTATTGATATTCAAAATATAGAAAGAAATGTTCACTTGTCTCTTAAAGTGGGGTAACCCTTTACTAATAAACTCCCCAAATACAATAATACTCTACAAAACATTCCTTATCTCATAACTCTTTAAATAGATACTCCAATATAAAAACTATTAACTACTTGTGGTCCCATCATTAATGAATACCAACAACCACTTGGTGAGGATTCTCTAATAAAGATGACCCTTTTAGATTAAATACTTACCCACTACTATCTAATGAGTCTTATTAAAAGAAGATGGATGCATACATTAATTAACTAACTCCTAGGTAGCCTAAAGTAGGGAGGTTAGGGTATGACCCTAACATTAACACTTATCCTCAAGTGACAATATTTTCTCCTCAAGATAAAAATCATAGATGTGACCAACACAACTATCACCTTCATTCGATCATATTTTTTCCTCATAACCCATACTACCTATCTATATAGTAATAAATTATATCAAAGCCTATATTTCTTCTTAGTGGCCACACTTTGGGTTTTCTTCACTCCATGTAGCTTTGTTTTCCTCTAAAAATATTGGTTTCTTCTCTTTGAAACTCATATTCACTTCTAATTAGAATTCATGTTTCCATATTTCTTTAGTAAAATCAACGTTTATTTTGTTCTTTTCCACAACTTCATATGATTTTCTCTAACATCTTTTTCTTTAACTTTTGTTTCTTTCTTTTCTTTATCTTTTGCATTCTTCTATTGTAATATTCTCCTCCAAAAATTGGGCTAGCTTCAATACCACTTAACCTAGTGGAGGGGTTGTATCATTGTGCTCTACCTTACAATCAAACCTTCCTTGATTGAACCCCTACTTATTTTCCACTTTCATTTTATCTTGGATTTCTCCATGATTTTTATGGCGGTCTATTTCTTGTATTTTTGTCTTCCTTAATCTTCACCTTCACTTGTTCCTATAAGCACCATGTTGCCTCATCTTTTCCCATGTAAGTCCCTTCTTATGATGTTTTGGTTTAATCTGTCTCAACCTTCATAGCCAATATTCATTGGTCTACATAAAAATGTTGTCTCTACTATGTGACTTGCTTCTTCCTCATAGTGATGTATTGGGTTTCTTATCACATCGAAATCATCCCTCACATATATCATTGTGAGATTTACAAAGAGTGTTGTAGTAATGTTCCATCAAAGTTCCCCTTTCGTGTCATACTCCTCTCTATTATAGTATTGATTGGATTCCCTTTGTATATTGTTCATCCCCAAAACCATGAAGATATCATCATCCCATTACAACCTTCGTTATTCTATTCCTTAAAACCTCTACTTGAATATCTTATTGTTTTCTACTCACATCTCATTATTGGTTGGTATGTTTTTAAGAACATTCTTGATGTCTTCTCAATCCTTGTTCATTTATTGAACCTACTCCCTATCATAAATATTTAGTAGGCATCCAATATGCCTCTTCATATAATCTCTCTTTAATATCAGTACCTCTAAAGGTCTTACCTTTACTTTCAATCATGTATCCTCTCACCTATGCAAACAATTCCAAAATGATATCTTTATTTTAATAATGATGACACTATTGTATCAAATGGTAAAAGTATATTGGTTCATCTCTACATATTAGTTTTTTTAATGCCTATCAAGGATTGATTGGTCAATGGCCTAGATAGAAAACTGTTTTGTACAAAGTCAATAAACACAATTTTAGCAAGTAGGATTAATTGGTGAATGGCCTAGATAGAAAATTGTATTATACAAAGTCAATAAATGCAATCTTAGGAAGCATGGAACAATAGTTCTTAAAACTTTGTACTCAAAGAACCTCCTTTATCCTCTAAATTGACAAATGCAATGTTCATTAACATAGTAACCGAAAGAAAATGGCTCAAGGAAGTAAGATCTGCCAATGATATAACTTATATTTATGGTTAAATTGCAATTACACCAATAGAAGAATGGAAATGGTGCATATGGAATGAGATCATAGATGATGAAACAAAATCTTATAAGTAAGATATTACTCATTAAAAAAAACAAGTTTAAAAGCGATTGTATTTCTTAATGGGGTAATGGAAATTTGGGTACTATCACTAAAAGACATAATCCAAGAACATGAACGAGCGAAATTAACATTTAACATGACTGTCGTAGGATCCCCATATTTTAATATGTCTCTTAAGAAAATATTTTAAAATAGTTTTATCTTTATATAAAAGAGGGCCCAATCAGGCAGTTCCATTTTCCATTTTCATGATATTAAGTAAACTTGCCACTTCCAAGTCACTCATGTTCCATGGGGTGTTTTTTTAATGACTAACAACGTCTCAATGATGGGCAACATACTGATTCTTTAAAGCTTTGCATTAAAAAATATGCAATATGTCAAGCATCAATAACGCAACATGACAACATTAATCACATATAAAAGGAAGACTGCTTTTAAAATGTAAAGCCTTCCAGCTGCATGAAATGCAATATATCCATTTTCAAGCATTGCTTCTTTTGATAAGGCAAAAGAGACAAAGAATTAAAGGAGCCGCGAGCTCCCTTAGCGCATAATGAGGCTGACTTCTTTGAAAATGTAAACCGTTCCACTTGCATTTATGAACGAAAACCAGAAAAATTAAAATTAAAAACAGGTTTTGAACTTTCATACGAGAATTTTTAAGAGGTTGATTCCAAAGGCCACTATCAACTTTTAATATTTAAAGTTAAAAAATTGGCAACCTGTTTACTTATGCCTGGAAATAGTTGCACATAAAATATTCACCGATTTATCGTCCGTTACATTGGATCTGAGTTGTTTTTTTTTAATGTATTAAAAGGAAATATACCTCGCACGTAAAACACAGTTTGGATATAAGTTGGGCTTATTAGATAGGGATATCCTTGGAAGCAAGTTAATGGGCATTTATTTAAAAAATATATAATTCTGAATTGTTTTCATCCTAGATATGCAGAAGATTATGGTTAGGTTATAAAATCTATGTACCCGCGTCACATATCTGTCTCATTTGCTTCTTCCGATGTTGAAGTTAAGAATATAAAATCTACGTGAGTGTCGCGTCACATATATGTGTCTTCAGATTTTGCTGTTTGCTGTAGAAACTCAAGCCTTCAATTTCATGAAGGTTGATTTTCACGATAGCCTTGACTTTGTCAGAATTCGCTGAAATTTGGTCAATGCCATTAAGTTAAAAAGACATCGGGGTTCGTCCCTTGAGAGAAAGGGAAGGGCAGCCTCCGGAAAAGAAGTACGTCGGTCGGAGGGCTGGGAGATGGCAGGCTGTATCACGGCATCGGAAATTGAATTCTTATCAAAGAAAATCACATCATTCAAATTTTTTAATTAGATATGTGATAATGAGATTTTATCTGATTATTATTATATTGATTTTTCAATATAAAATTAAATATGATTATTATTATATTGATTTTTCAATATAAAATTAAATAAGATAGAAAATCAAATCATTAAAGAAAAAAAAAAAAAATTCTGTGAGAATGAGATTTCATCCAAAGATTATTTCGTTGATTTTTCAATATAATACTAAATAAGATAAATATATGCTTAAGCCTTCCAAAAAATAGTAATGGGAAAATGGGAATATTTATCTTAAACCTCTAGAGTAAGGAAGAAAAGAAAAAGTTGAAACATTTGTCAAAAGTGAAAAAATAAACAAAAGAGGGACAACCCTCAATCGAATTTACTAAACACATGAGTGTCCACTTATTGAAGCCATAACAAAGCACATGCATGTATGGTTTACTAAAGAATATACATAATTCCATTCGATATCAACAAATACATTAAAAAAGTTGAAACACCCTCACCACCATAATTCCATTTGATATAACCAAACATAAAAAGACACTTTGATTGAAATATTACACCTTTCCAATGTAAAACCTCTCTATTTATATTACATATCCTAGGTATCCTTTTCTCATGAAATATTTAATACACATTTTTTATTTATACCCCTAATATGGTGACATGAAACAACCCTTATAGGTCCTAGATCGTGATCATGCAAACTTATGGATTGTCTTTTTTCCGCTTCATTCCTTCATTCAGTTTAACCAACGAACTCATAAGAGATTAATGGACATTATAGAAACACTAATTTATCCACATGGATATCGGTGGCCACCCACCCCTTCAACTGAATCATAATCGTTCCCCATGTTGGAATTTGTTCTCTAATTTGTTAGGCCTCGAACTTCCAATGCCTTTTTAAGGCCCTAAATAGTGTTTTTGGCCTTGTGATGGACTAGGATTTCCATCGAAATGTTAATCATTGAATAATATTTTTATTCTCATTGATATATTTTTAGTAGGCTATTGTATGACCCAAATGGATTTTTTATGTGGAAGTTGTGACTCAAGAAGTTGATTTATCAACTAGACTCGTAGTGGCTCACATTCCTTCTGCCACTTCAACTCCTAGGGTTAGGGTTTTGGATATTTAGTTTTTCCCCTATCAAGGCTTGGTACTTTATGTTAAAAGGTTGTTTCAGCCTCTCGTAATGATTATCTTGAGAATGAACGTAGCCAACACCTCACTCGTCATAGACAAGATACCACCATTCTAGATAGTCTCTGTGGCTTTTCATTTCAAAGTCTTTTCCTATTTCATTTACTCATAGAATTTTCTTCTCACTCTATTTATTGTTCTCTCTCAAGATTTTGTGTATGTGTATTTTCATTCATATTCCTACCTTTCATTTAGTTCTCTATATAATCCAAGTCAGTGGTATAAGAGAAATATTATCTTTGTTTTTTCTGAGTGCATGTCACAAATGAGGTCAAAGTCTAGAGAATTTGATAGTGAAATAATTTCACTTTGAGAATACCACTCTTTCCACTGATACATATGGGGTCAATATTTGATGAAATATTACGATGATATAAATAAAGTTAATGGTACTATTGAAAAAAAAAGATTGGCTCCGCAAAGTTCGTCATAATTATGAATTTGTTCTCTATACATCGAAATTCCGAATAAATTTCTTTAGAAGTTCGACTCATTCTCTATTCATCAAAATTACAAAAAAAAATCATCAGAAGTCCTGTGCACATGAAGAGACCTATGAAAAGGACATGTAAATCATCATCGTCATTGTCATAACCTTCATCGTCATCATCGTCACCATCATCATCGTAATCATCATTGTAATCGTCAACATCATCATCATCATCATCATCATTGTCATCGTCCTCATCATCATCATCGTCGTCGTCCTCATCATTGTCATCACCATCATGAACATTGTTGTTTTCCTCATCCTCATCATCATCGTTGTCATCGTCCTCATCATTGTCATCGCCATCATGAACATTGTCGTTGTCCTCCTACTCCTCATCATCATCGTCATAATTGTCATCATTGTCATTTCCTTCATCATCGTCATCATTTTTATTGTCATCATCATAATCATTGTCATTTCCTTCGTCATTGTCATCATCGTCATTTTTATTGTCATCATCATTGTCAATGTCATCATCATCATTGTTGTCATTTTCATCACCTTCATCATCATCATCGCCATCATCGTAGTCGTCATTGTCATTGTAATCATTGTAATCATCATCTTTTTTGTCATTATTATCATCATTATCATTCTCATTATCATTGTCATTTCCTATATTTTCATCACCATTATCATGGTCATCATCGTCGTCGTTGTCATCATAATTGTCATCACCGTAATGACAATTGTTGTCATATTTCTCCTCATCATCATCATGATCATCCTACTAATCATCATCATCATCATCATCATTGGCATGGTCATCACCATCATAATTCTCATCATGATCATCATAATCATCATCATATTCATCATGAAAATGATCATCATCACAATCCTCTACATCATCATCATCATCATCATCGTCATCATAATCATCATCGTCATCATCAATTTCATAGTCATCATCGTCAACATCATTTTCATCATTATAGTCAACATTTTTTTCATCATTATCATGACCAGCATCATTATTGTCATCATCGTCATCATCATCATAATAATAATAATCACTATCATTGTCATCATCATTGTCATCGTCATCATTTCCATTTCCATCACTATCATCATCATCGTCGTCATTGTCTTCATAGTCATCACAATCATTTTCATCATGTTAATCATTATCATCATCACCATTTTCATCGTCATCATCGTCATCATACAAATTCCATTAATTATTAATTATACAATTAATGTAAAGTCATGCCCATTCTCTAAATACATCACTATATATGGATGTGACTATATTCATTTGTGTGTATTTATACACATGGTTGTAAACCTAATGATCGTCGAATAATAAGTTAATGAATATTGAATATAGATATTTTCATATATATCTTCTTGTCTACTTTCACATCACTATAATCACAATTATCATCTTCATCCTCCTCGTCATCATCATCCTCATCATCATCATTTTCATTTTTATCATCATCATTGTCTTCATCTTCCTCATCACCGCCATCATCATCCTACTCCTCATTGTTTTCATTTCAATTATCATCACTATCATCATCGTCATCATTGTCATCACCATCAATGTCATCATTTTAATCATCATCATCACCATCGTCGTCGTCGTCGTCGCCATCATCTTCATCATTATCATCATCATCATTGTCGTCGTCGTCATCATCATCATCATCATCATCATTATCTTCGTCATCATCATCATCATCATCATCATCATCATCATCATCATCATCATCATCATCATCATCATCATCAACAACATTATAATTTTCATCGTCATTGTCATCACCATAATCAACAATATCTTCCTCCTCCTTTGCATCATCATCATCATCATTGCCATCATTGTCATCAATATCATTGTTTCCTTGATCACCATCATCATCATTACTTTAATTTTCATCATTATTTTCATTGTCATCATCATCATCATCATCATCATCATTTCCATTGTCATCACTTTCATCATCATCATTGTCATAATTTTCATCACCATAATCAACATAGTCAACATAATCAACATTAGCGTTATCCTCATCTTCATCATTTTGATTTTCATCGCCATCGTCATCATTATTGTCATCATCATCATCATTTTCATCATTGTTGTCATCCTCATAATCATAATCATCATCATCATCGTCATAGTTGTCATCATCATCATCATCATCATCATTGTCATCATCAACATTGTCATTGTCACCATCATCTTCGTCGTCATCATTTTCGTCACCATTATCACAATTGTCACCGTCCTCCTCCTCCTCCTCATCATCATCATCGTCATCATCATCACCATCATCATCGTCATCGTCATCATCATCATCATCATTTTCATCCTACTCCTCCTCCTCATCATTATCATTGTCATTATCATCATTGTGATTATCATCATCATCATCATCGTCGTCGTCATCGTCGTCATCATCGTCATCATCGTTTTCATCATTGTCATCACTATAATGACCATTTTCATCATCCTCCTCCTCATTACTATCATCATCATTTTCATCATCATTATTTTCCTCCTCATCATGCTCGTCATCATCATCATTGCCATTTTCATCACCATCATCATCATCATCATCATCATCATCATCATCGTCGTCGTCGTCCTCAACATTGTCATCATGATAATCACCATTTTCATAATCCTCCTCCTCCTCCTCTTCATCATCATTATTGTCATTGTCATCATCATCATCGTCATCCTCATCATCCTCATTATCATCATCCTCATCGTCATTGTCATCGTCTTTGTCATTGACAATGTTATTATCATCACCATAGTCAACATTTTTATTTTCATCATCTTCCACATCATCGTCATCATCCTCATCATCATTTTCATCATCATTGTCATCTTCATCATCATCGTCATTGTCATTTTCATCATCATTATAATTTTCATCATCATTTTCATTGCCATTGTCATCATTTCCATGATCATCATCATTGTTATCATCGTCATCGTCCTCATCTCTATCATCGTCATCATTGTCATCACAATTATCTTCAAAATCACCATAATCAACATTTTCGACATCCTCATTTTCATCGTCATCATTGTCATTGCCATCATCATCATCATCATATTCACTTCCATCATCATCATTGTCATTGTCATCATCGTCATCGTCATCATTTTCATCATCATCGTCAATGACATCATTGTCATCATCATCGTCATCATTGTTGTCATGTTTGTTTTCATCATCATCGTCGTCGTCATCATTTTCATCGTCGTCGTCGTCATCACCATCATTTTCATCATCATTTTCATCACAATAATCACCATTGTCGTCGTCTTCCTCCTCCTCATCATCATCATCGTCGCCATCGTCATCATCATTCTCATCATCATCATTGTTTTCATCCTCATCATTGTTGTCATCTTTCTCCTCCTCACCATCGTGATTACCATTTTCCCCATTGTCATCATCGTGATCGTCGTCATCATCATCATCATCATTTTCATTATCGTTGTCGTCATCATTGTCATTATCACTGCCATCAACATAATCATAATTTTTTCCATTCTCCTCCTCCTCCTCCTCCTCATCATCATCATCATTGTCACCATCATCATCATGATGATCCTCATCAACATTGTCATCATCCTCCTCATCACAATCATCATTTCCATTTTCATCATTGTGATCATTATCATTATCATCCCCCTCGTCATCATTGTCATCACCATAATCACCATTGTCTTAATAATCCTCCTCCTAATCATCATCATCATCATCCTCCTCCTCATCATCGTTAACATTGTCCTCCTCCTCGTAATTGTTGTTTCCATTGTCATCATGATCATCATCGTCATTGGCATCACCATCATCATCGTCATTGTCATCACTAGCATTTTCAACAATATCATCATTTTCATCACCATCATCATCATCATTGTCATCGTCATCATCATTGTCATCATCGTCATCGCCATCGCCATCATCGTCATCATTGTAATCATCATCATCATTGTCAACACCATAATCAACATTGTCATTGTCCTTCTCCTCCTCATCATCATCAGTGACGTCACTGTCATCATCGTCGTCATCATCATCATCGTCATCATTGTTATGGTCATCATCATTGTTATTTCCATTGTCATCACTATCATCATCATTATCATCAGTATCATCATTGTTGTTGTCATCATCATTGTCGTTGTCATCATGGTCGTCGTCGTCATTTCCATCACCGTAATTATAATAATTAACATTGTCATCATCATCGTCGTCATCATTGTCATTGTCATCATCACAATTTTCATCATCGTCATCTTCGTCATCATTTTTGTCATCATCATTGTCATCATCATCATCATTGATCTAAATTATTTTGAGCAGGAAATGAGGGAAAATATATAATAAAGAAATATACCTAGATATTGCAAGAGATCCAATAACATAACATAGATATATCATATATACATAGCAACAAACACAGATATATAATAATACAAATTTCTATTAATGAGTGAAATGTACAGAACTGTAAAATGACAGAGTGAAAGACTTGCTAGAATGGCGACATCTTATCTCTGAGAAGAGATGTGACAGCTACACTCATTCTCAAGAAGATGAGTACAATGAGGCTCGAAAGGAATTTTTAACATAAATGTAAAAACCCTAAACATCCAAAAACTTAGCCCCCGGAAGATAAAAATACAAAAGGTTTGTGGACGCAATGTGGAGATGAAGTGTCGAAATTCATGTGGGCCCCGACAGGGTAAGTTGGTACAACAACTTCTCGAGGTCATAAAATTTGCATACGATCTTTGTTTTAGGCACGTGATAAACTGTTGGAAAGGTCTATTAGAGGACTACACAATGTTCGATACAAATCTGATTACTTCTATAGTTTGACTATGTTGAGCTCCAAAACCATTTTTTAGGGCCTCAAAACGGTCCCGAAAGTTTAAGACTCAAAAATCTAGGAAATTAATGCCAATGATGAAAAATGCATATGAGACAGTTGGAATAGATGGGTGTCAACTGATATCCATCTAGATCAATCATCGTCGTCGTGATCGTCATCATCATCATCATCATTTTTGTTTCCATCGTAATTGTCATCACCATAATCACCAATTTCATCCTCTTCCTCCTCCTCCTCCTCATCATCATCATCATTTTCCTCGTCATCATCATCATCATTGTTCTCCTCCTCATCATCGTCATTTCCATTGTCACCACTTTCATCATTTTCATCGTCATTGTCATCATTGTCCTCATCATCATTGTCTTCATCGTCGTCATCAACATAATTATCATTGTCATTGTCGTCCTCCTCCTCATGATCATCATCCTCTTCATCATCCTCATCTTCGTTATTTCCATTCCATCACATCGTTCATCACCATTTTCATCCTCCTCATCATCATTTCCATCACCATAATCAACATTGTCATCGTCCTCCTCTGCATCCTCTTCATCATTGTCATATCATGATTGTCATCATCTTCATCCTCCTCATTGTCATTTTCATTGTCATCACTATCATCATCGTCATCATCATCATCATTTTTATCATCACCATCATCATCATCATTTTCGTCATCATAATTATCATCACCACAATCAACATTTCCTTCGTCATCACCGTTATCATTATTGTGTCACTCATTGTCATCATCATCGTCATCAAAATATTCATTTTCATCATTGTCATCATCATCATTTTCATCTTCATCATCATCGTCATCGTCATCATTGTTGTCATCATCATTGTCATCATCATCATCATCATCATCATCATCATCATTGTTAAAATCATCATCATCGTCACCGTCATCATCGCCGTCGTCATCATCATCGGCATTATCATCATCATCCTCATCTCCATTTTCGTCATCATTGTAATCATCATAATCACCGTTGTCATCGTCCTCCTCTTCGTCCTCATGATCATTGGGATCGGCATCGTCATCATCATCATCATCATCATCTTCCTCCTCACCATTTTCATTTCCATTTTCATCACCGTCATCATCGTCACCTTCATCATCATCATCATCTTCATCATAATCATCATCATCATCCTCATCATCGTTGTCGTCATTGTCATCATTGTCATCACCATAATCACCATTCTCGTTGTCCTTCTCCTCATCATCATCATAATTGTCATTTTCATCATTATTTCCATTTCCATTTTTCACCTTCATCATCATCATCATCTTCATCATAATCATCATCATCATCCTCATCATCATATCGCCATTGTCATCATTGTCACCACCATAATCACTATCATCTTTCGTTGTCCTTCTCCTCATCATCATAATTGTCATTTTCATCATTATTTCCATTTCCATTTTCATCACCATCATCGTCATCATTGTCATCATCATCAACATAATATATAAAATATATATAACATATAATATATATATATATATATATATATATATAGCATATATATATATATATATATATATATATATATATCATATGTTATATATATATATATATATATATATATACATACATATATATAACATATGATATATATATATATATATATATATATATATATATATCATAACAGGTTATATGTTATATATATATATGTTATATGTTATATATATATATATATATATATATATATTATATAATATATATGTTACATATTATATATAACATATGTTATATATATGTTATATATATATATATATATATATCAAAAAACGTGTTACAAAACCATGACTCAGAATAAACAAAACCTTTTAACACAAAACAATGACTATGATCCATGTGCACGAGAGAAAGGAGAATAATTTCAAAGCAAGGAAACCGAGCACTCTTATATCCTCTGCCTCCCCTGCCCATAAAACCTCTTTTTTGGTAAAACTCTTTGACTTCTCATCTCCTTTGCCTCATTATTTCTTTTGTTTTTTTCATCAAAATTTTGTGAAAATTTATTGGAAGGAAGAATGTAAAATGTAAGTAATGTCAAAGTAGGTTTTCATAACTATTAAACAATGTAAACAAGAACTTTTCTCCTGTCTTATGTTACAAACTTGTACATCCTTTAGTTGAATTTGGTATTTTGTGAATCTCTAGGATCACATCTTCTATTCAAATTTATTGTTTCCCAACTCTATAAGAATTAAAGTGAAAGTGATGTCAGTGTGTTTTTTTGTTACTCTCAAAATGTACACAGGAATTTTTTCCCTTATGTATGATGTTACAAACTCATGCATCCTTTCATTGAATTGGGTATTTTATAACTCTATGGAAATGAATCTCCCTTCAAATTAGTTATATATCAACTCGAAAATGAGGGAGTAATGTCAAATTGTTTTCTTTTCAATGTCAAACAATGTAAACAAGAGCCTTTTTCCTTTTGTTTGGTGTTACAAACTTCTCCATCCTTAAGTTGAATTTTGTGTTATATATTTTATAAATTGATTCCTCCTTCTAGATTAGGTATTTTCTGAATTTATAATAATGTAAAGGGATTGTAGGTATAACTAGCCTTATGGTGCCAACCAATGTATTTTCACTCGAATTTGGTCTCTAGTGCCGAGTGTAATGTGATGAGAATGAATGCTTTTCAATTAGTTTGGAAGTTTTCAGGATTTAATACTTTATGATGATGAACTAGAACCTTGGTGAATGAAGACTAGAATGTATTTTTATACTACCATGCTTCTCCTTATTAGGATTTTCTAATGCTTTTTGAGGATGGAAGTAGTAATCTGTTGGATGGAGACNTTTCAGGATTTAATACTTTATGATGATGAACTAGAACCTTGGTGAATGAAGACTAGAATGTATTTTTATACTACCATGCTTCTCCTTATTAGGATTTTCTAATGCTTTTTGAGGATGGAAGTAGTAATCTGTTGGATGGAGACTAAGGTTTTGGCTTTTCCGCTAGAGTATATCTGAATATGCTTAATACTTCAAGCTTGAACATCATACAATTGAATTTATTCTTTTGTAATCCTGTGAGTGTATGAAGGGAAGATATGAATCGGATTTTTTGTTATCCTACCAGAGTATAAAGGGGAAGTTCTCTAATACAATTCTTATAGATAGGATTTATTTGTTTACATGGATCCACTATGTACTTTTTCATGGCCATGATATTGAATTTTACTTCATAGATTTGTAGTGTATTGTGTTGGAAACTATGTTTTGTTTCTCATTTGAACACTTCTCTTTCTTTCTCTCTATATATATAATTGATGTTTGATTACAGGTACTCTTTTGCTCCTTGATATATCTTCTCCCGCATCATGTTTCCTCACATTAATAATCACCATTGTAATGAGTTTTGGAGATCATTCATATTCTAACCTCCCATGTTAGGAGGAATTTGATACAAACTTATTTTCCACCCTATGGAGTTATGGAGGACCCATTGATGCATAATGATGAGAAACACTCTTCTTCCATGGATTCCAATGATTTTTGAGGACCATCATACCCCAACTATTTGATTGATCACGGCCAATAACTATATACACAAATGAAATCCCACGACCCATAGTTGGTTCCGTTACTTCCATCCCATGATCGCCTCTGTAACCTTCTCGAATTGGTGATTCATGAGGAGATCAATGTTTGGTTATTTATTTCTCTCATTTTATAAGCTTAGAAACTCTCAATAGAGTTAGATATCGAAACATCTCCCAGCCGCCTCCACCAATATATATAAGGAAGGATTCCATGGGAAAGAGGAATAAGAATAATTTACAGGTACATGTTGTAGGAATTTCGGAAGAGCTCTTCCATAAGGAATCATTATTCATATCAGGTTATCCTTTATTTGGTGTGGGACATGGAGGAGTAAGAGAAAGGATCTTACGAGGAATGTATCATGACTCAAGCTTTGATATATTGATGATTTCACTCTTTATTTGATTTATATATACATCTATGTGGCTTTCCCCTTCCAATACTTATGTATCCACTATTCAATACTTTCTTGTGTTAGGTTCAATATTTCCTTGAGTAGATCATATTAGATCTAAGTTAGGTATGAGATTTCATAAAATATTAATAAGGTTTGAGGATTGGTATTTGTTGTCACGTGTGTGTGTGAAGCTGTTGCAGGATATGGAGCTGGATCTTCATAGCTGCGAAAACTAGGATATGTAAGGACAACCAATTATTCAAAGATATTTTGTTATATCTTCTTTTTTAAATAGAAACAAATCTAGTAGATCTAGGAAAAATTGTGTTGTGGTCTATCATGTTGTTTTACTTGTATCAAGGGACAATTTAAGAGAGGTCTTGCTTATCCATAGAAAATATTTATCCATCAACATTATGAGCATGTCTATGAAGACACTCATTTTTTGGCTTGGTGGTGGTGAGAATTCAAATGAAAGTATTTATCTCTATGTGTTTTCTTCCTAAACACGTTCCTTCCATTTCTAGAAGTTATGGTGATCAGGAAATGAGATGGCTAGATTGTGTATAAAGTGTATATGAAGAAAACACAAAAAAAAACAATAATTACATGTAAATTATATCCACCACCCAAGATATAAAATGGATTTCCATAAACACATGCTCATAACTAGATCGATGATAATCTTAGATAATGATTGCATTGAGAAGTAAACAGAACATTTGCACAAGGTTTTCATAAGAAATGGGTATACCAATTCACAAATCAATAAGTCTTTCAAACACATAGAGAGAGAATAGGTGATAAATCAATGGTCTGTTAACGAAAATAGAGAAGAAAACAAAAGGTGTTCCTACCATATGTGCAAGGAATAACTGATAAAATTGCTAAACATCTGAAAATAACGAACATTAGTATGATTTTATTACCAACACACAACATTAAAAAATCCTAACATAAGTTAAAAATCCTAACATTAGTTAAAGATCCAATTGACCTTATATAATGAAATGGATTTTACTAAAATTCTTGCGCATCCAAGAAAATAAACATCTAGGAAATAGGGAGGTCCGTCCAAAAAAGAATTAAAGAACATGGTGCAGACATATGATATAACAAGAATCATACATTGACATTGGATAAGAATTAACATAATATTAAATATCCCATTAAAATTAAAGAAGTGAACATCCTACCCAAAGTAGATAATTCGTAAAAAAATGATAATTAGAAAGGAAATTGAGATTGTAAAAAACTTGTTTTTTCTAAATCGAGATGATGTTTAACAATTCATTGCACTAGCTACCACTTTTTATTAAATATTGCATATGTTTGGATGCCTTGCAAAACTTATGTATGAGGTCAACCTTTTATTAATATGGTGTTGTTTTTTTATATTTATTAAATTAAGGTGAAAGATTATAACTGGCCACGGCTCTTGTCCTAATTATAATCCTAAGAGGAGGCTTGAAACATTAGAACTAGAAAAATGGAAAAATGGAATAGATTGAAGCTACTCCAATGTAAAATGTCAATTATACTAAATTCAAATTCTTACCTAATAAACAAACATCATATTAAGGGAATCAAGGAATACCATTGTCATTTCATCTTCTTACTGGAATACCATTGACATTTTGTCTTCTTCATGTATGATGGAACATTTCCACATCTCCTCCTTAAAGTGTTCACTTATGTAATCCATTGTTGTAAGCCTCTTCATATTTGTGCATTCCTCTTTTCCCTTGGATTGAATCCCACTCGGAATATTTGTTCACCATCTAGGTAAAAATGCAATTGTCGCCATCATACTATTGTCAACATGTGATCCAAGATTCCACCCATAATACCTTACAAATACATTTCCTCTCACATCCTTCGTAAAAACTTCTTCTCACCCACAACATGGAGTCATATATTCATCTCTCACGTTACACCTTCAACTAGATGTGCCTTATGTAGCAATCATCCATGCTTAATTTCAAGCAACATACATCAGTATAGTGTTCCTTAACCCTTAAAATTGAAACACAAACCAAGTATATATAGATAATAATTGCAAAAAAATGGATACAAGTGGGAATGAGATAAAATATACAAGATAAATTATTTTATTATTGATATTCAAAATAGAAAAAGAAATGTTCACTTAGGTCTTAAGGTAGTGTGACCTTCCACTAAGAAAATCCAAAAACAACAATACTTGACAAAACATTCCATGGCCTCCTATATCCCTAGATAGATACTCCAATATGAAAACTCTAACTAATTTTGGTCCAATCATTAATTAGTACCAACCACCTCATGAGAATTATTTAATAAGCATGACCCTTTTACATTAAATAACTATCCACTACTATCTAATGGTCCTTATTCAAACAACATGGTTGCATACATTAATTAACTAAATACTTGGTAGACTAAAGTAAGGAGGTTATTGCAGGACCCTGAAATGGCATACCCCTTCAAAAGAAGCATTGTCCTTAGGCCTAAAGGTGATAAAATTGTTGCATAATTGTTATTGATTCCCATGTGATATATTTTAGCTACATATCATTCCACTAGATTAGAACTTCTCAAACCATACATGGTGTAATTGATGGTCTCTAGTATATAATACGACTTTTGGATGGAGCCAATAGGAGCCTTCTTCATCAAGTTCCAACAAGTTGATTTTCACATTGCAACTTAAGTCTTAAACCTAGTAACTTCTTCAAACAAAACAAATGAAAGACAGGAGGGTAAAATCATGAATATGGGTAACACTTTTGTGATAATCGGGTCTCTAAAATTCCTAGAGGCATTTTTTCGATCGAAAAAATGTTGCTAGGAATTTGTTCGGCTGAAAAAAAATTCTACAATATTTTTCGGATGAATTTTTTTCCTATGGTAAGCATATTTTGGCGGAGAGACTTTTCGGCCAAAACATTAGTTTTTAACGCATTCCATTAAAAACTAGGTTTTGGCCAAAATAATCTTTCGGTTGAAAACCTGAAAATGGAACTATTTGCAGGAAACTGCAAATTCTCTCTAGCTTACTTGATCTTTGGAGGTAGTGGACTCCTAGAAATACTCAGAATTTAGTTTCAGAATTGATACCAACATTTTCAAAATTGAATCTACTTTCATTAGATATAATTTGTTTTAATTTTCATTGTTTTTATCTAATTTTATTTAATTTTATAAAATATCACTCCATAATATTTTTAGGTGAGATTATGATTAAGTGAAATCAAATATCCATATCTCTTAAAATACATAGTGGAAAATTATGGAAAATTTATATTCATAATACTTAAATTATTCTCTTCAAAAGGGTATTTTTAGATTTGGATTTTAAGTAAAAATTAAGATAGATACATGGCGGGGGAAAACATGTGTTTAAAATATGTAACTTTCTCATATTGGTCAACTTCAAAAAATTCTAGAAATTATAATTTTCATCGGTTAGATTCAAAACTATAGTGATCACGGAATAGAGTATGTGTAGATTGTCGTAGTACATTTCATTTGTCAAAAACAAAAGTTTAATAATGGATACATTGTTGGGCGAAAATATAACTCAGTATCTTTCCCTTCATTTTTAGGGAACATACTACCAAACAATTTCCAAATTGACATATCAAATCTGAATAATAAAAATTGAAAAATAGTAAGTGGAAAGATAACAAAATTCTTCACAAGTTTTGTTTTTACAGCAAAGTAAAATTATAAATAAAAAATATATTTTTATTTACCAGAATTTGAAGAAACTGTTAAAAAAAAAAATCTCTTAATACAAGTAAAAATGTTACCCATCTTCATGGATTTACCTAGGATGAATCTTGGAGTGAGCTATAACAAATAGCTTGTAAGCCACTTGTATAATGTGTTGGGTGATTGTATAGGCCCCATATAACTTTAGTTGTACATTCTTATGGATTTTAGCTTTGAGTGATGTTTTTTTATAGGGTTGAAGGTGAAGAAACCCTCAATCCCCTTTTTTGCAAAATATTTCTTTAAGTGATGATAATCATCTTGTTGTTTGATTCTATTTTGAACCATAACAAAATTGTACTTCAGTGTGAAAATAATGACTTATTTGGTGTAAAGTGCATTATTTTAATGTCCCCCTCCTTTTGATAGAGGCTTGGAGAGACTGAGTAGTCTATATTTCCCCTCTAGACTATAGTCTCATCAGAAAAAGGGGACTAAGAGGAACCAAAGTAATCACTATGAGGATAAAAGTTATATTATTAAAGTAACTTTTGGAAAAAAGGGAAAATTAAGTTAAGTGACTAATATGAGGAAAAGTGAAGAAAATAACTTTAGGAGCCAATAAAATAATTTAAGTGGAAATTAGACACTGGAGTATTAAATAAAAAGGAGGGCGCCTCACTCCAAATTCTGTTCATTTTTACATTTTCATATTCATCTCTTGAGCTTAGATGTATAGAGATTTTTGGGAGAAAAAACCCTAGAGATCAACAAGGAGGTGAAAGGTACCTCTGTTCCTGATTTGAGATTGGCCAAGGAGGTGAAATATTCCTCCACCATTCTATTCAGCTATAGGTTGATTGCTACAGGGGAAGAAACATGTAATGAGTAGTTTAGAAGGTTTTCTGTAGGAGGTGTGCATTGCTTCAAGAAGATCAGTTTGATTTAAGAAGGAGAAGGGATATTTGAGGAGGATATCTTATCAGGAATATTTGCAATGGATAGAGTGTCATTTCTCACTCATTCTTGGAGGAGTTTCTCTACATATTGATTTATTGTGAACATGGTACAAAATTATTGAAGTAGGGTGCACTATCTATAGTAGATCTAGAGAGTTGGAGGGTGATATCACTCTCAACAACAAAAGAGACTTATCATTGGTGTTTTCCATCATCATATCTATAGATATACTATCTATTTCAGTGATTTGGAGGGTTAAATAAAAGAGGACGAAATTCCTAGTGGAAAACCAGCTAGGAAGTGTGCAACTCATCCATATTTGGATGTAAGATTCCAGAAGCAAAAGAAATTGATCTTTTTCATATATGCATGTAACCATTCGATATCCTGGAGGATTGAATCTTCACTTATTTTTTATATTGGATGAATATTCATCTCGACTTCTGTATTTTATCTATATCATTCCAGATTTGCAGTTCTTATGTATGGAGGTCATCTTATAATCTGAATAAAGGTCATATCTAATGTTTTTGTTCATTCTATTATTTTTTCCTTATTGTATCTTGATATTTTCATATTTTGTTGTTTTATTTTCATCATTCGGATGCTATAAAACCCAATAAAACATTTCCAGCTCAACTTTGAAGGAAACCTGCAAAACTTTCATGAAAAATCATACAAACGGTTCACAAAGAAACACCTAAGTTGCTAGAAAAATATGCTTTGGAACATTACAGTGGTATCAGAGCGCAAATGATGCCAAATTGTGGGGATTGGCCCATATATATATATATATATATATATATATATATATAT
>SNQJ01S0017552.1:101420-118299 GCA_010110895.2 Picea sitchensis | reverse complement strand
AATAATTACATTGAGAAACTCAAACCTCGTTTCTGTGGACCATACAGGGTGAATATAAAGGTAGGAATAGTTGCATACGAGCTTGATTTACTACAAGAAATCAAAATACATATCGTTTTCCATGTGTCATGCTTACAAAGGGAAATAGGAACATCAAGGAATACTTGAATAATTTTCCCATATAGGATTCTAATTGGGAAAGTGAACAGGTTCTACATAATATAGGATCATAATTGCTTGTGGAAAAAAAAATTCCAGTAGGGGAGACTGTAATGTCCCCCTCCAATTGATAGAGGCTTGGAGAGACTTAGTATTCTATATGTCCCCTCTAGACTATAGTCTCATGAGAAATAGGGGACTAAGAGGAACGAAATTAATCACTATGAGGATAAATGTTACATTATTAAAGTGACTTTGGGAAAAAAGGGAAAATCAAGTTAAGTGACTAATATGAGGAAAAGTGAAGAAAATAACTTTAGGATCCAAGCACATAATTTAAGTGGAAATTAGACACTGGAGTATAAAATAAAAATAAGGGTGCCTCACTCCACATTATGGTCATTTTTACATTTTCATCTTGAGCTCTTCAGCTTAGACGTTTTGAGGGTTTTGGGAAAACAAACCCTAGAGATCAGCAAGGAGGTGAAATATCCCTATGTTCCCAATCCAAGTGTGGACAAGGAGGTGAAATATTCCTCCATCCCCATTATATTCAACTAAAGGTTGATTTCTAGAGGGAAAGAAATAGGTACTGTGTAGTTAATAAGGTTTTCTGTAGAAGGTGCACATTGCTTGAGGAAGATTAGTTCGATTTGAACATGAGAAGGGGGTTTTGAGGAGGATATCTTCCTAGGAATATTTTATAGGTCTAGAGTGGCCTTTATCACTCATTCTTGGAGGATTATCTTTTCATATTGATTTATTGTGATACTGGTACGAATTTCATGAAGGAGGGTGCATTGTCCACAGTACATCTAGAGATTTGGAGGGTGAGATAACTCTCAAAAAAGAAGAGACTTATCATAGGTGTTTTCCATCATCATATCTATATATCTACTGTGTATTTCAGTGGTTTGGAGGGTTAAATAGAAGAGGCCAAAATTATTAGTGGACAACGAGCCAGGAAGTGCGCAACTAATCCATATTTGGAAGAATCCAGAAGGGAAAGAAATTGGTCATGTCATATCTGCATGGAACCATTGGAGATCTTCAAGGATTTCATGTTCACTTATTTTGTATCTTGGAGGAATATTCAACGCAACTTCTATATTTTATATATGCCATTCCAAATATCCAGATCTCATGTATGGAGGTATTCTTATTATCTAAATAAAGGTCATATTTGAAGTTGGTTTTCACTCTGTTGTGTTGTCTCTATTTTTTCTTTCTATTTTCATATATTGTTGTGTTATATTCCTCACCCATATGATTTAAAACCCAATAAAACATTTCCATCACAACTTTGAAGGAAACCTGCAAAACAGTGAAGAAAAACCATACAAATAGATCATAAAAAACACCCAAGTTCCTAGCAAAATCTACTTGGAAACATTACAATTATCCACTAAATGAACCTTGGAGGTTCCTAGTGAATAGGAGGATAACGATGAGGGTTTTTGGCCATAAAAAAATTCATATGGTGTCATTTTGGTATCTCCATAATAAATGGTATTATAACACCAATCTACAAGGGGAAGCCATTGTGCCCATTAGTTCATCTTTTTAGAAGTGAAGCATCAAAAATAGGTTTCTAAGCAGTTGTTGGCTACTTTTGCTTAGCCATATATTTGGGGATGATATTTCGTGCTCATGTTTAGATAATTACATTGAAGTTTATATAGTTCCTCACAAAATATACTGGTGAGGGTGGGGTCCCGATTGAATACAATGGAAGTGGGAATGCCATGTAACTTAAAAATATCATCCATTAGCACTTAGGAAATTAAGTAGGGTGTAAATGGATGTGATTAGGCACAAAATGAGAATATTTTAATGAATGATTGACTACCACCATGATCATTGATTTGCTACCTTCTTTTTGAAGTTCCATGTTAAGATCGATAGAGATGTTAGTCCATATATTTGTTGATATTAGTAATGGTTTCAATACCCCTAGAATATGCACTACCTCTCCCTTGTTTTGTTGGAAAGCGTCATAGGTCACTATAAATTCTTGAATGTCTCCTTTCATGCCCTCCTAGAAAATCGAGTGCTTATCTATTTCATAGATTTTATGAAAGCCAAAGAGATCCATTGTAGATGAGTAATGAAACTCATATAAGACCTTTCATTTTAAGCAAGAAGTCTTCACCAAAAAATGCACCCTTTATACATCAATGTATCTTTTTACCATGTATACCCTTTAGGAGGGTTTGAATCTTCTTGAATCATTTGGATAAGTTGAACTATAGATTCATTTTCCAGCCATTCTCTATGGGCTTCATTGACCGAACCAAGAACATGTAAGAATAAGGTCTGGATTGGATCATTATATTATTTTTCATCTATATATATGCTTTCAAAGTGGAAAAAACTGGAGGAATCAACATGCACAGTCATTTTAGTGGTAGGTCCCAGTTTGGAAATTTGGGGTATGGAACCTTCCCAAGCCATTTTGAGGCATTAAATAGAATTTGTTGGGGTTCCAGTGTCTAATTATTGTGCACACCCCTTGATAGTGTTCTACATTGTGATACTTTTCAAAGGGTGAAGACCGTGCTTCAATCATAGTTTGTATTCAAAAGTTATATCTGCCACAAGTTGACCTATCATGTTGACAACCATGATACCACTAGAGGATTCCACATCAACCCCCATTACTCATGCACATGGGGCTAACGAGGTGAGTAATTTCCAGAATATTCTAGAAGGTCCAAAACCCTATCACAATTGAGGGTTAAGGAAGTCATAAACTTACTCACATATGGTTATCAGGCTATGTTAAATATAGGGCAACTAAGAGGAGAAGGGGTTCCATTCTTTATTATTTTATTTTTCTCTACAGTCAAGAAAAAAAATTGGGAGTGGGAAATTAGAGAGAATAATAGAGGGGGTTTAATATTTTGTAGTAGCATAATAGGTCACAGGTCTCAGGTAGCTTCATAGAGAGTGTCTTATCCTTTGGGCTTGCATCATTTCCATAGCACAAAAAGGAGAACAATTCATCCTCACCATCTAGTTGGGTTTTCTCATGTAAGGGTTTGTGAGATAAAATATTTATGTTATCTTGTGGATGGTGTGTGATTTTACTTTACTATTCTCTATTTTCCATATATTATATATTTTATGCATAAGCATAAAATGAGTAACTAAACATTCTAAAATCTAAAGAAATTTAACCTTCATAGTGTAGATTTTGGTTTTATTTATCAGATATGTTGTGATGAAATATTCCAATGGAATATCCACAACATTTTACAAATCACTTTAGGAGGGTTTAGATATCCTTGAATCATTTGTATGAGTTGAGCTATAGATTCATTTTCTATCCATTTTCTACGGGCTTCCTTGAGCCATCCTAGAACAAGTAAGGATAAGGAAAAGAGGGATCTATCCTACCCAAATTGTCCATATAAGGCACCAAACTTCACATTTTATTTACCCTTTTTATATATAACCTTCTAATAATATCCAAACATTTTAGTGACCCACTTATGCTCATAGATGACTTTAGGGGATAAATTTTGCAAATGGGCTTATTTTCCATGGTTTTCCAAAAACAAGATTCACCAATTTCCATTTTTTCTTAAATTGATTCACCCAAAATCCATAGAATAAAAATACTTTACCTTAAAAATGACCAAAATGTTATAGAAAATATATAAAATCCTTAAAAATTTGAATATTTTTACAGAAATTTCACCAAACATTTTACATTTTGCATATTAAGAACTAGTAAGATTAGGCCAGGTTTCTACATTTTAATATAAATTTTCATCCTTAAAATTATCACTCCATATGCTACTCTAGTCAGGATAACCTTATTGTATAAAATACTTCAAAATATGATGGTCAATATTGATTTGGAAACGCCTCCTGATGAGATATGGATGTTTTCCTCCTCCAATACATGAATATTATTGTCATCTCTTTCTCATAGGTTGATTTCCCCAAACTGCGATCACAAAACTACTTACTAGTGAATGGAAAGGGATTCCCTTCTTGCATTAATACCACTCTAAGACCTATGCCCAAGGAATCACATTCCAAGACAAAATTATTAGTAAAATATAGCACTACTGATACTAGATTAGTGCGCATGGCATCCTTTAAAGTTGAGAATGCATGCTTAGTTGCAACACTCCATATAAAAGAATTATTTTTTATTAGGTAAGTTAAGGGAGCAACAATTTTTCCATAAATTTTCACAAACTTCTTTTAATATCATGTAAGTCCTAAGAATCCATCCAATATCTTTAGGGTCTTGGTATGTGGCCATTATTATATAGATGTGAATTTCTTCATATCAACTCGTAGTCCATTTTGACTTACAATGTGACCCAAGAATTCAAATTCTAAGGCCCCAAAAGCACATTTAGAGAATTTCACGAATAGTTGGTGGTCACGTAAGAGTTGCAAGGATCCATCAACATTTTCTTTGTGTTATTCCCATGCTGTGTTGTATATCAAGATATCATCATAGAATACCATCAAAACATTGTGTAGGAGGGGTCAAAAACTATTGTTCATGAGGCTCTAGAAGGTGGATGGAGCATTGCAAAGGCCAAAGGGCATATCTAAAAGCACATAATGACCTTCATGTGTATGGAAATATGTCTTCAAGATTCCTACCTATTTCATTCGAATTTGGTGGTATCTGTAATGAAAGTTAAGTTTACTGAAAAATTGGCTCCATGAACTTCATCGACTAGGAGGTCATCAATAACTAGTATAGGAAGTTTTTCCTTAATGGTAAAATTAATAAGAGCCCACAAATTAATACACATGAAAAAATTACCTTCCTTATTTAATACCATGGACAATAATAATAATTAAGGGATAACATTAGGACAGATCACTCCTACCTCCAAAAATTATTGAATGCTCTTTTCAATTTCCTTTCTCTATGCAAAAGGGTGTCAACAAGGACACAGATTGGGTGATTGACTACCTGGAATGAGAGGAATACCATGATCATGCTCCCCATATGACGTTGGTAATCCCTATGGTTTTTCAAATACCTATTGAATCAAGGTGAATCTCTTTTTGAGGGGTATCTACTACTTGTATGCCATTAAAATATGCAATAATACCTCAATGACCTTTCTTCAATAACTTCTCCATGCAATGAGAGGTGATCATTTTCACACATGTAAGCCCCTTGAGGGTATGTTTTTTCCCTTCCTTAATTATTCTCATGTATAAATACTTGAAATCCATGGAAACATGTCCCAAACTCCATAACCATTATGCCCTGAGAACTATAGCATAAACACCCATTTCCATATGAAAAATGTGATTTTTGATATGATAATCACTAATATTTTGTTTCACGTGTCCATATTACCTTGCACATTTCATTATACCACCATTTTCTATTATAATTTGAAAATTGGATATGGGTAGACATAAGAATGGGCTTCTTCTACCACTCTCCAATGAATAAAATTGTGGGCTTCCATTGTCAACCAACACAATCGATTTGTGGTGCTTTATGTATCTAATCAATTTCAATGTTTTCAGTATCAAGAAACCTAATAAGGAACTTAGAGAAATTTGGGTTTCCTCGCAAGGATATTGCAAGGGGCGTTCATCTTACATGGGAGGCATGGTGTATTACAAGTTTAGTTCTAAAGTATCTTCAACAGGAATGTATTTTGAGTATTATTGTGGAGATACATCCATTTGAAATAACCTTTGTTCTTTGTGTTTGTGACCTTTGAAATACTTCTAATCACAATTATAGAAAAGGTTGAGGAATTGGCATTCTTGCATATATTCAAGAGACAACTATTAAGGGCTTAGAGGTGTAGGTGCTAGGGGTAGTTGGCATGGGAGAGATACTGTGAGTAGGGAATGAGGATCTTTTGGTTTGGGAATTGATCACCATATTAGCTTATTTACCTATATCACAAGCTTCTTTACCATGTGTTTGGGAACTACATCATGCCATGTGCTCTAATTTCCTCCTTAATACCATTGATGGAACATTATTTGAAAAAGGAACTTGATAGGCCTTGTGTGTGGATTGTTAATTGCTCAATGGTTTCAATAAAGTCATTGAATAAATTCTTGTTCGTTGTAATTTTATGAGTTTTCCTAGATAGTGAATGTCAGGTTCAAAACAAGAATAAAGGACCTTTACAAACTTGGTCCAAGAAATGTAGCCCTCATAAGATTTCTTATGCCATAGCCAATATTCTGCATCCAAATATAATTATTGAGCTTTTAGTTTATGTAGGCCATCAATAATTCCATGGAGAGATAAATAATGTTCCATTTGGGTAATTAAACCAAATGGATTGGAATCATCAAACTTGTCATGTTGACATTCGGAATGTGATGAAACAAATTGTGATCCTCAAAGGGTGGGTGGAGGGACTCCTACAAGAGCATGTGATTTTTTTATTCTACGTGTGGTAAGAACTCCTCCTTTGTCGGTTTGGTGTGTGGATCTAGCATATTCATACCCAAGTGTGCACATATAGATCCTAACACTTATATGATCGTGGAATGTTGGTTTCATACCTTTATAAAAATCTCTTTGAATGAAGAATAAAGGTTAAACACCTTGGTTTATATCTACATTGTTTGGTTTGTAGGATCTGGGGTTGGTCATCAGTGGCTTCCATGTTGTGAGTAACGACCATGGGATGACTTATGATATCATACAAATGTTAAGAGTGACTTAGATCACTAAAAATAGTGGATTAAGAGGGGTGTTTTGAGATATACCACTAACAAGGTATTGTTAGGTCCATAGAAAAAATGTTACTTAAGAGGTATACCGACATGATAAGCATGACAGGAGGAATATTATGATATAGGTCTCCTAATATAGTTTTGTTTTAATCAATGTACTACCCCTATGGGAGTATTACTCTTGGTTGATTATTATTGTGATGATATATATCCAAATTCCTTCTAGATGCAAAGTTGTAGGAATTTCACTAGTTGATTATAGAAGCTAGGGTTTGCAGGGTCCTGGAGACATAGGAGTGTTAGGTGTTGTAAAACGCCATCCAATATTTGAGGAAACTAACTAGGGAGGAATTACAATGCCCTTAGCCATACAACCCAACTACCTAGGTTCTAGAGAGAGATATGCTTGAGTGTTGTTCTCAGTATACTATAGAAACAAGAAGACATGTAAGATACCTACTTTTTTAAAGTATACTGAAGGGACCTACAATATGCATGAGAACATATGGAAGTGAAATTTTCTATACATGTGTTGTTTGATGCATTACTAATAAAAGGTGTACTAATAGGGGTTACAAGGGTTTCCAACAAAGTTATTTCACTTGTATTTCCTATGTGTATTCTTCCCTAACCATATTTTTTGGTGTTGAATGATAGATCATTGTCTTATTTAAAGATTTTAGAATACATCTCTAGCCTGAAAAAAATCTACTAAAATTAGGATGTGCATTGGCTTAGGAAATAGATTTGATACCACTTGTACTATTCCTTAACCCTCAAGCTTGAAACACAATCCAAGTATATAGAGATAATAAGTGTAGAAAACTAAACATGAGTAATAATGAGATAAATATATGTAGAATAAACACTTGTATTATTTATATTCAAAATATAGAAAGCAATGTTCACTTCCCACTTAAGCTGAGGTGACCTTTCATTAAAAAAATCTCCAAATAAAAAAATACTCGACAAAAAACTCCATGGCCTCCTAACTATTTAAATAGATACTCCAATAGAAAAACCCTAACTACTTGTGCTCCCATCCTTAATGAGTATTGACCACCTAGTGGCCATTATTTGTAAAGATGAACCTTTTACATTAAAAACCTATACACTACTATATAATGGGTCTTATTCAAAGAACACGAGCTCGCACATTAATTGACTACCTCCTAGGTAGCCTAAAGTAGGGAGGTTAGGGTAGGACCTGAACATTCACGCTTATCCCCAAGTGACAATATTTTCTCAAATCACATTTGTTACCACCACAACTATCATCTTCCCTTGATCATAAATTTCTCTCATAACCCATACTACCTCTCTCTCTAGTAATAAATTATATCAAAGCCTATATTTCTTCTTAGTACTGACCCTTTGGGTTTTCTTCACTCAATGCAACCTTTTTTCCCTCTTTTGTTGATGAATTTGAAATAACCTTTGTTCTTTGTGTTTGTGACCTTTGAAATACTTCTAATCACAATTATAGAAAAGGTTGAGGAATTGGCATTCTTGCATATATTCAAGAGACAATTATTAAGGGCTTAGAGGTGTAGGTGCTAGGGGTAGTTGGCATGGGAGAGCTACTGTGAGTAGGGAATGAGGATCTTTTGGTTTGGGAATTGATCACCATATTATCTTATTTACCTATATCACAATCTTCTTTACCATGTGTTTGGGAACTACATCATGCCATGTGCTCTAATTTCCTCCTTAATACCATTGATGGAACATTATTTGAAAAAGGAACTTGATAGGCCTTGTGTGTGGATTTTTAATTGCTCAATGGTTTCAATAAAGTCATTGAATAAATTCTTGTTCGTTATAATTTTATGAGTTTTCCTAGATAGTGAATGTCAGGTTCAAAACAAGAATAAAGGACCTTTACAAACTTGGTCCAAGAAATGTAGCCCTCATAAGATTTCTTATGCCATAGCCAATATTCTGCATCCAAATATAATTATCGAGCTTTTAGTTTATGTAGGTCATCAATAATTCCACGGAGAGAGAAATAATGTTCCATTTGGGTAATTAAACCAAATGGATTGGAATCATCAAACTTGTCATGTTGACATTCAGAATGTGATGAAACAAATTGTGATCCTGAAAGGGTGGGTGGAGGGACTCCTACAAGAGCATGTGATTTTTTTATTCTACGTGTGGTAAGAACTCCTCCTTTGTTGGTTTGGTGTGTGGATCTAGAATATTCATACCCAAGTGTGCACATATAGATCCTAACACTTATAAGATCGTGGAATGTTGGTTTCTTACCTTTATAAAAATATCTTTGAATGAAGAATAAAGGTTAAACACCTTGGTTTATATCTACATTGTTTGGTTTGTAGGATCTAGGGTTGGTCATTAGTGGCTTCCATGTTGCGAGTAATGACCATGGGATGACTTAAGATATCATACAAATGTTAAGAGTGACTTAGATCACTAAAAATAGTGGATTAAGAGGGGTGTTTTGAGATATACCACTAACAAGGTATTGTTAGGTCCACGTAAAAAATGTTACTTAAGAGGTATATCGACATCATAAGCATGACAGGAGGAATATTATGATATAGGTCTCCTAATATAGTTTTGTTTTAATCAATGTACTACCCCTATGGGAGTATTACTCTTTGTTGATTATTATTGTGATGATATATATCCAAATTCCTTCTAGATGCAAAGTTGTAGCAATTTCACTAGTTGATTGTAGAAGCTAGGGTTTGTAGGGTCCTAGAGACATTGGAGTGTTAGGCATTGTAAAACTCCATCCAATATTTCAGGGAACTAACTAGGGAGGAATTGCAATGCCCTTAGCCATACAACCCAACTACCTAGGTTCTAGAGAGAGATATGCTTGAGTGTTGTTCTCAGTATACTATAGAAACAAGAAGAAATGTAAGATACCTACTTTTTTTAAGTATACCCAAGGGACCTCCAATATACATGAGAACATATGGAAGTGAAATTTTCTATACATGTGTTTTTTGATGCATTACTACTTTAAGGTGTACTAATAGGGGTTACAAGGGTTTCCAACAAAGTTATTTCACTTGTATTTCCTATGTGTATTCTGCCCTAAAAATATTTTTTGGTGTTGAATGATAGATCACTGTCTTATTTAAAGATTTTAGAATACATCTCTAGTATGAAAAAAATCTACTAAAATTAGGATATGCATTGGCTTAGGAAATAGCTTTGATACCACTTGTAGTGTTCCTCAACCCTCAAGCTTGAAACACAATCCAAGTATATAGAGATAATAAGTGTAGAAAACTAAACATGAGTAATAATGAGATAAAAATATGTAGAATAAACACTTGTATTATTGATATTCAAATTATAGAAAGCAATGCTCACTTCCCACTTATGCTGAGGCGACCTTTCATTGAAAAAATCTCCAAATAAAAAAATACTTGAGAAAAAACTCCATAGCCTCCTAACTATTTAAATAGATACTCCAATAGAGAAACCCTAACTACTTGTGCTCCCATCCTTAATGAGTATTGACCACCTAGTGGCCATTATTTGTAAAGATGACCCTTTTACGTTAAAAACCTATACACTACTATATAATGGGTCTTATTCAAGGAACATGAGCTCATACATCAATTGAATACCTCCTAGGTAGCCTAAAGTAGGGAGGTTAGGGTAGGATCTGAACATTCACGCTTATCCCCAAGTGACAATATTTTCTCAAATCACATTTGTTACCACCACAACTATCATCTTCCCTAGATCATAAATTTCTCTCATAACCCATACTACCTCTCTCTCTAGTAATAAATTCTATCAAAGCCTATCTTTCTTCTTGGTACCGACCCTTTGGGTTTTATTCACTCAATGCAACCTTTTTTCCCTCTTTTGTTGATGAATTTGAATATATTGTTTTCTCCTCTTTGCAACTCTTTTATATTCACTTGTAATTAAAATTGTTCCTTCCATATTTCTTTAGTAAACTTAACCTTTATTTTTTTCTTTTCAACAACTTCCTGTAGGCCTTTCTCTAACACATTTTTCTTTATTTTGTGTTTCTTTATTTTCTTTATTGTTTCCATTATTCCATTATAATCTTCCCCTACCAAATTTGGGTTAGATCCAATAGCAGTTAACCTAGTGGAGGGGTTGCAGAATTGTTCTCTACCTTACAATCAAAATTCCTTGATAGATCCCCTCCCTCTTTTCCACTTTATGATATATATCTTGTAGCTCTGCATAACTTCTATAGTGGTCCATTCCTTGTCTTCTTTTCTTTGTTAGTCTGCATGTTTTTTAGTAACTATTGGAATGTTTCACTTCTTACTCATTCTATGTTTTCTCCTTAACTTGTTCCCATAACGACCATGTTGCCTCACCTTTTCCCATGGCAGTGCCTTCTCATGATGTTTTGGTTTATTCTAGCTCAACATTCATGTCCAATATTTAGTGCCCCCCATAACAATGTTGTTTATACTTTGTGACTTGCTTCCTCCTTATAGTGATGTTATTGGGTTTCTTATCACATCCAAATCATCTATCACATATATCATTGGGACATTTACAACGATTGTTGGCGTAATCTTTCATCAAAGTTTCCCTTTCATGTCTTACTCCTCTCTATTATAGTCTTCATTAGGTTCCCTTGGTATCTTGTTCATCTCAATGGCCATGAAGATATCAACATCCTATTATAACCTTCATTATTCTATTCTTTGAGATCTCTAATCGAATATCTTGTTACCTTCTACTTACAGCTCATTGCTAGTTGGTATGTTTTTGAAAACATTCCTCATGTCTTCTCAATCTCATTCATTGACCCTACTCCCTATCATAAATATTTCATAGACATCGAATATGTCTCTTCATATAATAATTTTCTCATATTAGTACCTTTGAAGGTCTTACCTTTAATGTTGCTCATGCATCCTCTCAACTAAGTGAATAATTTTAAAATGGTTTCTTTATTTTAATAGTAAGACATTATTGCATCAAATGGTAAAAGTCTACTAGTTCATCTTTATATACATATTGTTTTTTTCAATCCTTATCAAGGATTAATTGGTTAATGAACTAAATACAAAAATGAATTATACAAAGTCAATAAACACAATCACAATCTTAGGGAGCATCCAACCATTTTTCTTAGAACTTTGGATTCAACCAAGCTCCTTCATCCTCTAAATTGAGGAATGTGATAAAATGTTCATTAGCATAATAGCACGAAGAAAAGGGCTCAAAGTAGTGAGATCCATCGATGATATGCAACTTATATTTCTGGTTAAATTGCAATTAGACCAATAGAGAAAAGAAAATGGTGCATATTGAATGAAATGATAGGCGAAGAAACAAAATGTTGTAACTAACATATTACTAATCAAAATAAAGGTTTAAAAGTCATTGTTTTTCTTGATAGCGTAGTGGAAATTTAGGTACTATCACTAAAAGACATGATCCAAGAACATCAACGGACGAAATTAACATGACTTTCGTAGTAGCCCCATAGTGTAATATGTATCTTAATAAAATATTTTAAGGTAGTTCTATTTTTATATAAAGGAGGGCCCATTTGGCAGTTCCATTTTCATGGCATTGCGTAAACTTGCCAAACCAAAGCCCCACTTCCAAGTCACTCATGTTCCATGGGGTGTTTTTTTTAAATGATTAACAACTAAATGATGGGCAACATACTGATTGTTTAATGTTTTTCTTTAAAAAATGCCATCACTAACGCAACATGACAACATTAATCCGTACGCAAAGATTGGGGTCGACTTCTTCCAAAATGTACACTCTTCCACCTGCATGAAAATGCAATATATCAAACATTCACTCCTTTGATGAGGCAAAAGAGACAAAGCTTCCAATATTTATGACATTCATCACATATAAAAAGGAGCCGCCTCTTTCTCTACAACAATGTAAACTACCACTGCAAATACTGAGATTGACTTGTTTTAAAATGTAAAGCCTTCCAGCTGCGTGAAATGCAATATATCCATTTTAAAACCACTCTTCTTTTGATATGGCAAAAGAGAGAAAACGTACAAGAGAACCGCCAGACTGAGTTCTTTGAAAATGTAAAGCAGAAAATAAAACAAAAACAGGTCTTGAGGAGAGGAAGGGAGCCTCCTGAAAAGAAGTACGTTGGTGGGAGGGCCGGGAGATTGTGGGCTCTATCAACATTATCCAAATTTCAATAGTTGTAGTTTAAACGTTTTATTTTTATTTTTTGTTTTTGGGGATTTTTTATTTTTTTTAATCGATTTTGCCCAAAATCCAGCGATAAATGATTGGATTTTAATTTTCGAAGCAATCAAAAACAAACCATCAAATAGGATATGCTAGCATTCAATGCACCCGCTGAGTATATTTCCGTTTTCCTGTTAATATTGGCATTACCAGCTATTACGGTTAAAAAATTAGATATCCGTTTATCATGATAGCAGTTTTCTTAACGGACACTTGCAGATCAAATTGATTATATATATCTAGTTCTTGACAGTTACATAAGCATTTTGGAAGCTTACAAAAATATCGACAGTAAGATATACTTTATTTTGTAAAGAGTTTTTTTTATTATATATATTTTTATTTTGTAAAAAGATTTTTTATTATATATATTTTAATTTTTACAGTTTCACAAAGTTTAGAAAGCATGAAAACATTGAGAAAAAACTTTGTGAAGAAGCATCAAAATATTGAGAATAAACTTTGTGAAGAAATTTGTTTTCGGGAGAGAATAGTATATAGATTTTATTTTACTGTATAGACTTTTTACATCTAAAATATTGAGAATAAACTTTGTGAAGAGATTTGTTTTCGGGAGAGAATAGTATATAAATTTTATTTTAATGTATAGACTTTGTAACGAACAATTTCAATTATGTAATATTATGCAATTAAATAGTTGTATTGATTTTCACTATGATATAATAAAAAAATTATAAAATGTATTGATCTCAATAATGATAATGCAATATGATAATATAAATTGATTTTAATTATAAAAAGAATAGTATATTTTAATGTATAGACTTTTTAATATAACAGTGGGAATGATGCAATATTAGTAATTAAATAATTTTATTGATTTTTAGGATGATATAATACAAAACTATAAAGTATATTGATCATATCAATGACAATGCAAAATGATAAAGTAAATTGATTTTAATTTCAAAATAATTGCATCATTCGTCATAGTGATGATGAATAATCATATTAACAAAATGGCATAATGAATAGAACAAAATGAAAAGTGAAGAGAAGAGTCTCAAGGATAAAATTTGAATAGGTAATATTAACATTAATTTTAAAAGTATACATTTATTTTAGTCTTAAGTTAGTAAAAATATATATATATAATTAAATTTTATTAAATAAATTATTGTTTCAATAAAATTTATGATAAACATATTTTGTATTTTGAATCACATAGAAAAATATAATTACATTTCTATAATAATAAAAACTATATATTACACTTAGTTATGTTTTTTTTTACATTTCTATACAACCACTCCTAGTTTTAAAACCCATAATCAATATCTTTCAAAATAAACCCCTAATATTTCAATGAATTGTTGAAAAGTATTTCTTTGAAAGGAAGGAATGTTAGAATAACCCTTTTTGTATTCCTTAATATACTAGGAGGACTACTAAATGTTTATCTCTATTCTTTTAGTTAGTTTGTATAGTTTCAATACCTTTTTATATATGATAACATCTATATATGAACCCTTACTCAATAAAATCACATCGTCAAAAAAAAATAGATTGGTGAGCATGAGAGTTCATCCTATTGTTATTTTATTGATTTATTAACATGATCTCAAATAAGATAAGATATGTATATACTTAAACCTTTAATAATTAATAGAAATAGTAATGGGAAAATGGGCATACCTAGCTTAAACCTCTAAAGTAAGAAAAGAAAAAGTTGAACCCTTTATCAAAAAGTGAAAAAGAAACAAAAGAGGAAAACCCTCAATCCAATTTACTAAACACATGAGGGTCCACTTAGGCAAGATATGAAAAAGCACAGGCATTCATGCTTTATTAAACAATACACATAATTTCATTTGATATAAAGGAATACATTAAAAAATACTTTGATTGAACACCCCCCCACCATACACCTTTCCAATTTAAAATATCTCTATTTTCATTAGATATCTTAGGTATCCTTTTCTAATGACATATTTAATACCTCTTTTTATTTATACCCCTAATATGGTGACACGAAACAACTCTTTTAATTCCTAGATGAGGATCGTGCAAATTGATGGTGCATTTTCCCACCTTCATTCTTTAATTTAGTTTAACCAATGAGTTGATTAGAGATTAATGGAGATTCTAGAAACATTAATTGATCCAGGTGGATATTGGTGGCCAACCACCTCTTCAACCGAATCATAACAGTTTCCAATATTGGTATTTCTTCTTCAATTTGTTAGGTCCCTAAGTTTCAACCCTTTTTAAAGGCCCTAAATAGTGTTTTCTGGCCTTGTGATGGACTACAGTTTCATGGAAATCCTAATCCTTAAACAATATTTTTAAACTCATTGATATATTTCCAACGGGCTATTGTGAGACCCAAATGGATTTTGTATCTGGAAGTTGTGGCTTTGTAAGTTGACGTATCAACTAGACTCCAAAGGGCTCTCATTTCTCCTTCAACTTCATCTCCTAGGGTTAGGGTTTTGGATATTTATTTATTTTTCCTCTCTCTTTAGTATTTTTTGTTAAAATTGCATGTTTTTCCTCTTGTAATGATCATATTGTGAATGAGTGCAGCAAAAACCTCTCTCTTCTGAGATAAGCTACCACCATTCTAGCTAGTTTGTAAGGATTTGCATTTGAAAGTCTTTTCTACTTTCATTTACTAATAGAATTTGGTTCTCGCTATATTTAATGTAATATCTAAAGTTTTATGTCTTTATTTCCATTCATATTAATTCCTTTCATTTCAATCTCTATGCAATCGAGGTGAGGGGTATCAGAGAAATATTCTCTTTATTGTTTCTCAATGCATGTCCCCAATGAGGTGAGAGTATAGAGAGTTTGGTATTGAACAAATTTCACTTGTGGAATACCACACTTTCCAGTAGTACATATTGGGTCAATATTCGACAAAATATTACAATGATAAGGATAAAATTAATGGTTCTCTTGAAAAAAAATGGGCTCGCTGACATTCATTGTAATTATGAATTTTTTTCTCTATGCATCGAACATCTGACGAACTTCTTCCGAAATTCGACAAATTATATGTTTTTGAAACTTACAATGAAATTTTTTTGGAAGTCCTACGCATGTGAAGAGACCTATGAAAAGTCAATGGCCATCACCGTAATCATTTTCACAATCGTCGTCATCATCATCATCATCACCATCTTCATCAACATCATCATCATCATCACCATCATCATCATCATCATCATCATCATCATTTTCATCATCGTCATCATCATCATCGTCGTCATCATCATCATCATCATTATCATTGGCGTCATCATTTTATTCACCATAATCAACGCTATCGTCATCGTCCTTCTCCTCCTCCTCATCATCGTCATCGTCATCATTGTCATCATCATCATCAATGCCATCATTGTCGTCATCATGGTCATTGGCATCATCATTGTCATTATCATCATTGTTGATATTACCATTGTCATCATCATCATAATCATCATCATAATCATCATCATAGTCATCATCATCATCATCATTGTCATCATCTTTTTCGTCATCGTCATTATCATCATCATTGTCATTTTAATTATCATCATCATTTCCTGGATTGTCATCACTATCATCATCATCTTCATCGTTTTTTTCATCATCATTGTCATCACCGTAATAAATATTGTCATCATATTCCTCCTCATCCTCCTCATCATAATCATCATCATTTTCATCATTATCATCATCGTCCTCATCATTTTTGGGTATGTGTTATATTCTTTGCATGTGTGTGTGTGTGGGTGCGTCAGATACGACGACTGCGTCTGACGATCCCTTCACCTAGGGCTCTGCCGTTGCG
>SNQJ01S0017552.1:85968-96464 GCA_010110895.2 Picea sitchensis | reverse complement strand
AAAACATTTTATATATTGTATGGCGAATGGTGAAATTCGATATAATGAAAATAAGAAAGGTTTTCCCGGTTGAGGGTTTCCGGTAAAAATCTCTGTGTACTCTGTGTATGAGCCATTGATTAATTTAAAACTTACACTTGTCCGCGAATCAGTTCCTAGCACCATTCCTCCATTGTAGGTCACTCCGATAATTGTTGTTTGCAAGAAGTAGAGGAAGAAGAAGCAATATTAGTACGCAGTCTAAATGAAGGTGTTTAGAGTTTAAATGAAATGACGCCAGAGGATTTAAAATCATGACCAGGGAAGAGGAGGTTCGAATCTCTTTCAGACATAAAAATAAATGAAGGCGAAGCTGGTTTTTACCCCCATGGAATGAGGGGCATTGATCTAGTCCATGTCCATTGCCTTGGTGTTCTACAACCCCTGGTCTTCACCTCCGCAACCCTCGTTATGATTAACGAAACAAAGGAATTTGAGGTCTGGGAAAGGAGTAAATCTCAAAATACCAAAGGTAACTATTAAATATTTTTCAGAGGTTTAAATTATGTCAAAGGGGTGACTTCAGGGCTAAGTTTTGTTTAAAACGTAAAAGAAATTGAATTGGTGAAGGGAAATATATTTTTAAAATGGGCACATTATTGTTAATGATGCGGGGTCAATTTTTCATTGTTGAATTCATGAAATGACGGAGATCAAATACTTGGAATAATATGAGACGTGGAATGTTGGATAAGAGGTTGATTTTGATGAATTTATAGAATTAATTGTTATTTCAAAATCAAAATTATTTAGAAATTAAATTAATGAGTGTTTTTGGGGGGGGGTAAATGTATTAATTTTGTAAATTGAATTTTAATTTATTATAAATAATAATAATTTAATTTTAAGGTCACAGATAAGTAAAATATTAAATTGGGGTCCCCGGATGTAGGTGTCCACCTAGTGGGCTCCTCAAGTCCCCTCAGCACGCAGCACAATAATCGGGTGCGCTCCACCTCACCCCCTCCTCATGCATATTAAACATCCTCCCTTCCCGAGACGTTGTTCCTTAAATCCTCCCATGGCTCTCGCTCCCCACTTGCATAGCTATTGTACGTTGCAGCAGTCCACACGCTTGCTAAGGCTGGTAACCTTAATGGCACACAATTTCACCCCCCTCCTCTTGTCACCTATCTCTATACCAGTCGCGACCTCTCCAACCATTCTTCCCTTATCTCCTCCATGAGCTAGCTCTCTCCTCTCCATAGGTGGTATCCCTCTGCTCTTTGCATTAGGTGGTGCCTCTCCTCCCTCGCAGCACCCATAAAGCATAGTTCCTCTCTCATACCTTCCCGCAGGCATGCCACCCCCACCTTCAGGCGAAGTGGTCGCAGTGGGCGAGCCTCTACAGTTCCTTCCCTACCCCTCCTAGCCAACCAGGACGGCTATGATTGCTCGGTTCCAGACTCGATGCGACAACTTCTAGATGATTGGGAAGAAGAGGTTTCATGTTCCCTCTCAGCATCCCATCACACCTCTAGGCATCATCGTAGCTATTGGGTGGTAAAAAACCTTCTCGCCCACACCCTCCTCAGCCTCTCGAGCGTCTTTGTTTAGAGCCCTCTCCGCTCGCCTCACTCACCCCACTCCCCCACCGCTTGTCCTCCTTCCTCTACTCCTCCCTCCCCCGACACCCGTCCTCCTCCTTTCGCGGCCCACCCTAGCACCTCTGTGCCTCAGGAGACTGTCGACAATTCAACAGTTATGACCACTCTAGGAAAGCACAGTTCATTGATGGCTCCCTTCATCAAGAGCGCGGGTATCCTAGTCAAGGATCCAAGCTTGAATAGCTCCAAATCCCCCAACGACAACGACAACAATTTTGGTGGCTACCCCGTTGTGGAAGAAATTCCTCCGGATGGCCCTCCCATCATGACCAACAAGCACTCTTGATGCTTGGGCCTTTGTTCTTTTTTCAGTCTTTTTATTTAGAACTTGCAAGTTTTTTTCTGGTCTTATGTTAGTAAGCAAACAGAAAATTAGCTCTAAGTTTTTGTAAGCCTGGTTTCCCATCAAGGGAAGGCAGGATATTCAAGTCTCTTCCCCGCCTGGTTTCCCATTAAGGGCAGGCCCAAGTTTTGTCCATTCCTAGGGACAATCATTATGACTTTCTCATTGTATCTCTACTATATTTTTAATAGATTAGTGACAGAATTAAATATATATATATATATATATATTAAATTGGTGTATGAGACCCCCTTGTTTGTGGGATAATGGACCCCCTCCACACAACTATTTGAATACTAAAGTTTACTAAGGTGTACATACCCTACCTCCCTATGGATTTAAACATGTGATCTCCAAGGAGGAAACACATGTTTACTTTTATAAGATAGAAGTTGGGAAATATCAATTGACAACATATTTCAAGTCCCCCATTATAAGGTGTAAGAGGGGTGTTTAGAGATTGTTGAGGGAATATTCAGCGAGCTCATACATATCCTTGGAAAAAGGATAAATAATCACATAGAAATGGAGGGCATGATAATGGGCATCATAGAAGGCTTTGAACAAGTTTTCAAGAAAGTCATTTGTGAATATAATTCTAAAGTGGTAAAAGATCCTTTCAATGATGAGGTTCATCTTTTGTCATGGGAATTGTCTAATTGGTCATCTTAGATCGGGGAGGTTATCAGTTGTTTTGAACTTTGCAAGTTCAAACACATTCAAAGATCAACCAACCAAGTGGTATATTGTATCGCATATAGGGCAGTCGTTACCCAAGAATATCGAGTTATATCTTTAGAAAACCATGGGCTTGTTCTTATGATTTTCATGATAATTTGACCATGTGAGCCTTACTTGATGATTAGTTGCATAAATTTTACCATGTTCACTAGTGCGCCCTAGTGGAGAGATCGCTTACAAGTCAAGTGACGTATTACCTAAGTGAATGCCATGTGTCACTCATCATTGGATGGAGATCAATGTAACTCATTATCCAAAGTGACTTGTTGACTAGCAACAGTTAACCAGGAGGATGAGGGTGTGTTGCTTGAGGAGGTTCTAAAGCCTTCTATGGTGAGCCCTACTTGAGAGAAATAAACATTAATAATCATATGCAATGGAAGCAATGCTAATGGAATCTTAACGATAACAAAAAGAAATCAATAGCACATACACAGTACACGAGAGATTTACTCTAGAAACCCTCAACCAAGAAAACTATCAAAAGTACATACAACTCTTTCTCATTGTATTAACAAAACGGTTCATAATACATTATATAGGTATTTCACAACATCATTCAACCTTAATCTGATAAGCGGTGTTATAATACAATGGGTATATAAAAACATGGGTTAAAAAACACCCGTAACCTACAAAAGATTCGTAGTGGGATGCATATTCTACTTGCAACATGACTACTAGAGGACATTGGGATTCACAATGTACCTACAAAGATACAATGCAAATCCAACAATCTCCCACTTGTTGAATACTTCACAACAACGTCTATGCATACATAAAATAAACTACTTAAGGTAATTAAGCACATTGATTCCTTGCACTAAAAAAACTTCTTAGCACCAACAAATTTTCTCAATGAGTTGGCAACATCCTTCAAGATTTCAACTTTCTCCAAAAACACTTTGTTGCCTTCAACCATGTCTCTAACAAAATTATATTATCTGTCAATATGCTTCATCTTAACATGATAAGCTAAGTTCTTTACAAAAAGATTGCTTTTTCATTGTCACAATCTATCCTTACAGGTCTTTATAAGAAATTAAAATCCAAACACAACCTTTGTAACCATACAACTTCCTTGCTCAAATGAGTGATTCCCATGTACTCAATTTCTATTGTTGAGAGCACAACAACAAACTACCACCTGCTCATCTAGTTGACTACTCCATCGAATAAGTTAAGCACAACCATTTGTAGATATTCGACAATCAAGATCTACAACCGAAACTACATCAACAAAAGCTTGTACATCTACTACTCTTTTTGGTCCAAGCCTTCCTTGGTAGCATATTGCACAAGATGAAGTGCCATGCAAATATCTAAAGACCCTCTTTATAGCAATCCAATGTTCTTTCCTTGGTTTCTACATATATCTACTCATTACTCCCACTGCATGGGCAATATATGGTCTACGACAAACCATGGCATACATTAAACTTCCAACAACACTTGACTTGAGAATCGCATAAGTTTTGTCAAGTCTCAAAGTTGGTAGGATTCAAGCTAAGTTTTACACTCTTTTGTTTCTCCATATGTTTATGCTTTGTTATGAATTATTGTGTCTCAGATATAATATGATGCATGATTTAATAGTAGATATAATTGTTAATATATATGTTGGGTGTTTTATGTGATGAATATGATTTTATTGATCATTTTACCCATCACCTATTAGCCTTCTCCCCTCGACAATGCACCTTGAGTGAAACCTTCAATGTCCTTAGGGATTGATGTGTTGATGCTAAACTACTACCCCTTTGATGGACACCCACCTAGGCCCTTATCTACTCATTTGAGCCAAAAAATAGTTTTGTTGTCAGGATGCCACCATGAAAAGTGGGACATTGCAATAATACGATGGAGTGATTTACAAAGAAGAATCTTCAAGACTAGTTCAGTGAATATATCAACCTTTTTGCTAAACAAAAACCTCCTCTCACTGGATGGATGTTGCAAAAGTTCAAGGATTAAACATTATTTAGTGTTTTATATGAAATATTTTGTGTTGAGCTTCCTGTGAGCATGTTAGAATGGTTGTAGAGGCTCGAAGAGAACCCTATCTATTGATAGTGGAGAGAGGGAAAACTGAAAAAGTGTGCTCCTATAATTGGATGGGTGTCGCAAAAGTTTAAGGATTAAATGTTGTTTAGTCTTCTATATGATATATTTAGGGTTTAGTTTCACATGAGCCTATTTGAATGGTTGTAGAGGCTCGAAGAGAACCCTATTTATCGACAATGGAAAGAGGGGAAGGATGTAACCTAGAATTCTCAAAACTTGGTTGCGTTACAAGTTGCAATGACCTTGCAACAAAATCCATAGACTTTTTAGTCAACAACACCTTGAAGGGATAAAGTATAGTCTGTAGTGGAGTAGTGTAAGTCATATACACGAGTTGAGGAACATTCGTAGAAGGGACCATGAGGAAAGTCGGTAAAAGTACTCGATAGTTAGGTAAAAATATTTCTAGTAGAGGAAGAACTACTATGCTTTATCTTGTCAAACATGGCAACATAAACCGTACAATGAGGGTTGGACTAAAATGGCATTGTTAAAGATGAAAGAATGAGGGGGTAAGGCACCATGGAGGAAGCGCGAGACAAGGAGCACGTGGGAAGACACTTATGATGTACTGAGATTATCAACTAGTGGTGACTAAATTGAATGAGAGCAGATTGTGAATGAGAAAAGGAATTGTGGAAGGAAATAATTGGTGAAGGTTACAACAAGTTGTGACTAAAGGACTTGGAGATGTTGAGAAAACGTGGAGAAAGGGTTGGTTGGTGGTTAGGAGAGGGGGTTGTTGATGGAGGAAGACCCTATAGAGAAAAGGGAGAATTGAGGGACATCCACATGATTCAATGAACAAACTGAAGGTTCCTTGCAAATGGACATGGGGGTGAAAATCCATGGGTCAAGGACACTATAACACAGAGCTACACTCAAATACAACTTTAACAAACCAACAAATGGGAGTTCAAATAAGGATGTGCAATTAGAAGATGCATCCATGGATATGTTTTGATTATTTGGCAAGGAAGAGACCAAACCAACAAATATGGTACCCTGAGAGGCAATGAATCTAGCATAACACCTACACCATACCTTGTCCATTATGATCTAAGAGAGTAACCCTCAAGAATCCCAATAATCCAATTTTCATTGCATGGAATTGTAGTCAAGGATAGACAATAATGATTGCAAGTAGTAGTGGAAGTCAGCCAGGTTGTAGTAACAATTTAAACACTGATTGTAGTATTAGTTTATTTTCAAATAGAAGTCCAAATCTAGTAGTAGTAGTAGTAGTAATGTAATTTTAAGGTCAAAACCCATTCATATGCCAAATATTGATGTATGAGACCCCTTTGTTTATGGGATAAGGGACCCCCTTCACACAATGATTTGACTGCTTAATCTGTGAAGGTGTATATACTCTAACCCACTTCGGATTCAAATCTGTGACCTCCAAATAAAAAACACATGTTCTTTACTGTTGGGCCCACTTAACCAAGAGAGAAAGGACTGGCTTTTATTTATACCTTGAACAATAATATTGCCTACTTGAGTTCTTAAGAAAGTATGATGATGATGTCGAGCAACATTGTTTCTTGTGAAAGTCTATATAGAATGTGAAAAACATTACAAGTTTTGAAACTAAGTTAGTCAAGTTTTAAATGACCTTAACAAGTCACACCCTACAATGGCACATGAAGAACATGCAAAGCACTCCTATAGGTACCAACAAAACACTAGATGAGGTGAAGTGGGCATTTATCTCAGAGTTTCAAAAGCCAAAGATGGAGTAGCAATGTTACATTGAGTTAAAGGATGTCAAGAAGATCATAGGAGAAACTACATGGGAATATGACTAGAGGTTTTGAGACCTAATGAGTAGACTAATTTCCTTTCACTACGATGTTGATTCGCTCGTTGTTTCATTCTATTTTGTGTTATAGCCAAGTTGTCCTTCAATTGTTGGAGAACCTGTTATTGGTACTTTATGTGGTCCTCCACTACTTGAACCTTCACTTTCCCTCTCAAGGTTGATGTGATGGATGGAGGATGATAACCATAAAGTGCCACAAATGGGTACATTTTTTATGAAGTATGCAACGATGTGTTCTATCATCATTATGGCAAGGGCAACCACTTGACCCATTTTGAATGTTTATTAGAAGCAAAACAACGAAGATACCCTTCTATACATTTATCCACAGTCTTAGTTTGCTCGTGAGATTGAGGATGGTAAGAGGAGTTGTGATCCTATTGAATACCCAAACAAGAAAATAATTCATCCCAAAAATTACCAGTGAAAATTGGACCTCTATCACATCTTCAACAAACATAACCAAAAGATTTTAAAAAAGTATTGGATAGCTTCTTAACTGCCTCGGGAGGAAAATCAAATTGTCTCAAAAGCCAAATCTATGGTTGGACCATTCATGGGGTTCAACTGTATACTATCTCCAAAACCCTTGGATTCCCTTGTGTGGAAAATTGGGCATCTTTTAAATATCTATAAATGTCGATCTCCTTAAAAAATCCTATAGCAAGCGATCCTAAGCAAGATTGCAACAAGAGTTCAACAACAAGGCGTGAGGTGGCTAAACCCAACCAGTAAAATAACTGTAGTAAAATCTATGCTTTCTTCTTTGTCTATTTTCCAATGTGCAACATTAATGGCTATTAGGGACCCATCTATAATGAACATTACAATGGGAGAAAAAGTTGTGCGGCGACTGGTCACATGTTCGCATGAATGGTAGAAAGAGGTGCTTCTTTCTAGGTATTTTGGTGGAACTCAATTCCATTATTTAGACTCCCCCCTTCTAGTATCCAAGGGTTCCCCTATTTGGAAGCTCATCAAAGCTACAACCTCGCTTATTCATACACATTTATCTTGGCTTCTGAGAAATGAGAAATCCATTAACCTTTGAACAAACAATATCATGGGAAAGCCTCTACTAGAAACAAATGAAGGACTACAACCCTTAAAATATTGGAGCATCATAAATGGTATTGTCAAACTATCAGATGTCATTGTTTAATCATAAAATGTTAGATGGAAAGTTTGGAAGAAAATCTCACGTCCAATGGAGCTCGCCCATTTCACCAAATTACTCTTCCAACATCTTGTTGGTTGTGCCCATATCGATTCCTTCAGGCCCAATGAGAGAAGTTGGGGTTCAAAGAGTTACTCAATGAAGGAAGGTTGCCAAAAACATATTTCAAACTCTTCTAGTCATCAGAGATATAATCTATAGATTCATGTGTGGCAGGGAGACTTCTTGCCTAAAATTAATGCCTTATGATGGGTAATGGCTCATAGGAAACTACTACTGTAGAAAATCTTCAAAAATGTAGAATCACAGGACCATTTAGACGTGTGATTTGTAAAGAAGGCAATGAATCCTCACACCATCTCTTCTTTGACTATGCTTACTCCAGACAAGTGTGGGAGCAGTTATACCATGGATTGCAAGACAAGATCACTCTTCCTTCAAACTAGAATGATATTTTAGTGAAGTGGAAGCAAATATACTTAGGCTACTTTCAAAGTAAGCCAATTTTAAAGAGGATCTGGAGAGTTGTGCCCAAATTCATTTGTTGGGAAACATGGTTAGCCAGGAATAAAGTGGTTTTCCAAGACAATTTTCTTCCTCGTACTAGAGTTCACTCTTTGGCATGCAGTTTGTTATCTAAAGTCATACATATCAAAGGATTTAAATCAGAAGCGATGGAATATATGGACAAGAGAGAGATATTATGGGTTAGCAACATCCTAAATCTGAGACAAATCACTTCTCAAAATCTTCCAAAAACACCTTTGATTGAAAATCACTAGAAATTAAGGATGTTGTTGACTCATACTTCGTCCACCTATTTCAGGAGTTCGCAAATAGTTGTGAAACTTGTGATTTATCAATTTTTTTTATAAAAATAACTATATTAGGTGGGGCCCCCTAGGAAAGAGAATTGAAATTATATGGTTTTATATGGCACACATTTTCTTAGCATCATGACATGGCATTACACTATGGTTTCAGTTTGGGGATATCTCCTTGCATCAGAGAAGTTTGTCTCAAGGCTCATTTAAGTGCATTCATAATGGCATACTTTCTCATGGCATAAAGTGGTATTTGGTATGATGATGTGTTTCAGTTTCGTATGCCTCATCTCTCAATGGTTTTAAAATTGCATGGAAAACTCAAGTATACATGATTCAACTTACTCATTATGGAGAGATATACAGTGGCATGTTTTAATTTACTGTGTGCTCCAAATTCACATGGTATTAACACTTGAAGGGTTATATAAGTCTATATTTCAGATTATTCCATATAGTAATGTACATGGTTGTACTTTAATGGCTTGACATTGGAATAATAATTCAAACATAACATATATACTAAAACATTGATATGCCCTTGGCACTTGCATATGGTATTGGTAACGAGTGAAGTGTTTGTGTTCATAAAGTTTTGGTCTAACATACATTGGTGGCTTCTCATATGCAAACAACACTCATACTTAGACGCACATTGATAAACTTCATCATGTAAACAATTAATTTGATATGGATGGCAAAGTTTTATATGGTGCATATGGCAAGATTTTATATGGCACGTTTGGTATGAAGATTTGGGTTATTTTTAATGTGATATGTATGGCTATAGCACGTTGTGAGTTGGCCGTGCATTAAACTTGAAACAAGTGGGCATTTATGACAATCAAACTCATATATTGTCATCTTTGGAATTCGTTAGGGATTATTCATTTTGGACTGTGGAGAGAAAACCCAATACCGTGTTTGCTCTGGAAGACTGTTTCTTGTTCGTTGTTGCAACCATGAAATCTATACAATTATTCGGACTTGGAATCGTATCGAGATTGTTTTTTGCTTGCTAAAGTATATACCCACACATATTTCAAAGCATTACTATAACTAGTTTGTTGTTAAATGAACTAGTATGGCTTTGTAGTTGGTTGCTAGAGTGAAAATCTTCTTTCCCTTGTCTTCCACTTGTATATGAAGAAATTCATGGTGAAAAAGGTTGAAGTCTTTTTGGAACAGTTGGTTTTAAACGTTTATTATTATTGAAGAGTTTGTGGTGATAAGAATTATAGTGGATTTATCCCTCTTTTTATACTCTCATATATTTTCTATTGTCACTAGTTCATTATATCATTTTCCATACACTTCTTCACATTCTTGAAATGGAATGGTTTAACTACAAAATTTAAATGGAAACAAAAGAAGTGATTTTTGGTTTTAAACCCATAACGATGACCGATTACTTATAATGAAATGTGACCTGGGTTCTGTCTAGAATAAAATTGAAAATTCTGGAAGTTGAATTGGTTTGATGCCCTGGTTTGATTTATGTCTCAACTTGGCTGCTTGATCTTTCTCATACCTGGTATTGCTTCCTCTATTGAAAGAAGGGTTTCCTTGGTTTAAATGTTTTGTTGATGCTTATTCTTTAAAACTTTTTGAATTTGACATACCCTATTGGTATGGTCGTTGAGAAGTCTCACCCAACTCTCTTGATTATTTTATATTATGCTTGGGTTACATGATAAAGTATATGAGCTCATGATATGTTCGTCTTTCCAATATTCAATCCTTTATGTAATAGTTGATACTCTGTTCTTTGTATCAAATAGTCCACTGTTTGGAAAAGCACCAGTCATCACAAAAACTACTTGATGATACTTACCTTCGGTATTGATAAATAGTTTAGACATGTGAATTTGTCAAT
>SNQJ01S0017552.1:58611-78132 GCA_010110895.2 Picea sitchensis | reverse complement strand
TTTAAGCATGGCCACATTCTTAAGGGAGGAGTTGCAATGAGAACTCACCATTTTTCATAAGTGCACCTTGTGCTAAGTTCTTGGCTTCTTTGGCTAGTGAATTGGCTCTATAATTTTTGTGTTGAAGAACATGGTAGTATTCAACTTTTTGAAATCTTTCCCCTTCTTTGGCGATCCTTTGCAAGGTTCTTCGTAAACTATGTTGATTTCTCACAGTTTGTTTTCTCATTCCTTTAATAACTAACTCAAAATCCCCAATTACAATGACTTCCTTTAATTGCTTTGTCTTGAGAAGTTTTAGGCCCATGTAGACATCCATGGCCTCTTCCTGGTTACTTGTAGAGTAAACCAAACCCGATGCAAAGGATATCTTCTTTGTTCCATCGAGATTGAGGATGGTCCCCCCTACACCTGCCTCCTTTGGATTCCTTTTCGACGCGCCATCAAAAAAGAAAATGCATTTTCGTTGCTTCTGCCGCCATTGCGCAAAATCAACATCTTCCATATATTGATGCAAGAAATGGTAATGATCCTTACTCAAACATTTATCGAATCTTGACAGGCTAGGTGAGATATGCAGGAATATTACCCTAGTTTATAGCCTGTCAAAGTTTCAATCAGACATCGAGAAATGTAATTCTTAGATCTGAGATATGTTTTTGAATATTTAAATTTTTATGCTTTATCCTTTAAACTAAGTATTTTGGGTTTAAAATGATAATATGACACAAAAAGAAATGATAAAAGAGAGGTGAGAAGATGTAAATAAGATGTTGAAAATTGTTAACAAAACAATAAATCAAAAATGGTAATATCCCAATAATCCACAAAGAGAGACAAAGCTTTTTTTATTAATAATAATTGTATGAGTTACAGTGAAAAGTCTCTTCAAGTCCACAAGGGCTTGGACAATATAAATTCTTGAAAGCCTAAGATGTAATCAAGACTCGCTTTTATGGGTAGTTGATACCAAAAGAAAAGATCAAAATGCAAGACCAATCTGGATCATTTCAAATTCTTGTTGGAATATTCACCAATACTAAGGGGGGGGGGGGTTGAATCATTATTGAGCACTTTTACCATTTTAATCACAACATGTAAACATTGACTTATTAACAATGCCATTCAATGGCCATAGCATAAGACTTATTACCGCGAAGATTTTCATTGGAAACACAAGCGAGGAGAAAACCATGGAACACTTTTTAATATATATATATATATATATATATATATATATATGTTTAAGATATTACATCCACGGGAAGCACCAACTTCTAAGATTTACCAACACCAACTAGAAGGGAGGCACCAACCCCTAATTTATAGGCACCAACCCAAAGGAGTTCCATCTCCTTGATTCACCAACACCGACTAGAAGGATGTACCAACCCCCTTGCTTTATGAACATCAACTCAAAGGAAGCTACAACTCCATATCTTCTCTAGCACCAACCCCCTAGCTTTATGAGCACCAACTCAAAGGGAAGCGCCTTAGCTCCACGCAAGCACCAATCTTGTTGACTAAAGACACCAATATTCCTGTCCACTTAATCATCCTTTTCTCAAGCACCCAGCCTTAAAGAAACCTTGATCTCATACCACCATACCATTCTTTCTAAATTATTCTCACAATGATATCAACTCTAGGTCCTCAACTAATCTGCTCCAAATCCATCACACAAATCTAAACCAAATGATGATGTCAAGCTGCTCACAAGTCATTGTCATTGAAGATAAGTTCATCCCTCAAGAATCCTCTACTAGAGTACACCTTTGATCAAACCAAACTTTTTAAGGTGAATCCCTTGCCTTGATAGCTGCAAAAGATATATGCCTTCACCTTGGATATGTACTCTTCATGTGTTGCCTTTCTTACCTTTGTTGGGTCATACTTATAACATATTTGTTGGGTCACATTTCTTATCAAAAAAAATCTCAAAACAAGCCTTAAACAACTGGCTACAATTACCCCAAATTCATTTCCCAACAAATTTGAAACTGCTCTAAAGTTTGGTAATAGATATGAAAAATTTTGCACCAAAGGATAGACTTGAAGCTCACTTTGTTACATTTGATATTTGCATTGTAATCAGACATGAAAATTTGCTTGAACACCCCTAAAATTCACACAATAAAAAACTCGAACTTTGGCCCAGATATGCCTTGGACTCCCCTAGAATTTGTGCCAAGAACAGACTTGAAATTCAACCTCTGAACATACCTGAAAACATGCCTTACCTGCTCTTGAAATCCACCTAAAAAAAACCTTAAGCTCGCACTAAACAACCCTTTACTTGCTTCAAATGTTGCCTCAAATTGGTCCTTAATTTACCTCAAATTTGGCCTAAGCGGGCCTAAAATTCTCCTCAAATTTGGCCTAAGAATATGCCTAAACTTCACAAATATACCCCAAAAATTTACCTTAGATTAGCTTCAAAAAATGCCTCAGTTCTACCTTTGGAACTTGGACTTGTTTCCTATGTTAACTCACCCTTACTGCCTCAGATCTCTCACCCTTGCTGCCTCAAAGACCTTAGACCTTTGCTAGATACTCCTGCGGTTTTTACCTCGGATAATTCTCACCTCATTGATGATAAAAGAGGCATCCTTTGAGTGCCTATATATACTAGTCATGCCATCCTTTTGGAATTATATTACACATTAAATTTAATTTAATTTTTCAATTGAATTTTTCTTACAATTATTTCCAAATTGTTCTCTCAATGATATTAACTCTAGGTCCTCAACCAATCTACTCCAAATGCCTCACACAAATCTTCACCAAATATTGATGTCAAGTTGATCACAAGTCACTGTCACTGAATATAATTTTTTCCCTAGAGGATCCTCTACCCGGTACAACTTGATCAAACCCGGACTTTGCAGGGTGAATCCATTGCCTTGATAGTTGCAAAAGATATATGCCTTCACCTTGGATATGTACTCTTCATGTGTTGCCTTTCATACCTTTGTTGGGTCATACTTCTAACATCTTTGCTAGATCACATTTCTTGTCAAAACAAAGCTCAAAACAATCCTTCAACAATTAGCTACAATTACCATAGAGATCTTTCCCAACAAATTTGAAACTGCCATGAAGTCACCGGTAATAGATATGAAAACTTTGCACTAAGGACAGACCCAAAGCTCATTTTGTTACCTTTGAGATTTGCGTTGTAAGAAGACTTGAAATCTTGCTTGAATACCCTTGAAATTTGCATGGGAATAGACTCCAACTTTGGCCCAAATATGCCTCGGACTCACCTAGAATTTGTGCCAAGAATAGACCTAAAATTTGGCCTCAAAACAAACATGAAAAGATGCCTTAACTACTCATGAAATACACCTCATAACAGACCTTAAGCTTGCACTAAACACCCCTTTACTTGCCTCGGATATTACTTCATATTGGCCCTTAATTTACCTCAAATTTAGCCTAAGAACGGGCCTAAAATTCTCCTCAAATTTGTCCTTAGAACAGGCCTAAAATTCTCCTCAAATTTGGCCTCAGAATGGGCCTAAAATTCACCTCAAATTTGGCCTAAGAACAGGCCTAAACTTCACAAATATACCCCAAAATTTTACCTTAGATTATCTTCAAAACAAGCCTCAGATTTGCGTTTGAAACTTGGACTTGTTGCCTAAGTTAACTCACCCTTATTGCCTGAGATCTCTCACCCTTGCTGCCTCAAAAGACCTTATACCTTTGCTAGATACTACTTCGGTTTTGACCTCAGATAATTATCACCTCATTGATGACAAAAAAGGTGTGATTTGAGTGCCTATATATACTAGTTAAATACCATGTGCTTTTTGGGGTTAATTTACACTAAAATTCAATTTGATTTTCAAAGTGTTTAAATGGAATTAACTTTATCATGTAAAATTTAATTTGATTTTCAATATTTTATTCCACTTGCGACCAACTTTAGGGGACTTCTTGTCCTTATATCAGGGGCTTCTTTTAGTGCTTCTTGACCATACCTTACATGATCATCTTTAATAAGGCATATCTCCTTATTTTGAGGAACCACGTGGTGTGCCACCGACCGTTGGAAATGAATTGACGCGGGCTATCAATCCATAGAAGTTTTACATTACATTTGCAATGTTGTTCATACTCTTTTATTTAATCAACTGCGAGGCTTCTTCACCATTCATTCAGGCTCTCTTTCGTTTCTTATGGGGCTTCTTGTCCATTGGTATTTCCTATCATTGTAATCCACTAATGTATATTAAAAGAATTCATGTCAAAGATCCTTCAAGGTTCTTCAAGTACCCACATCTTCATTACTAATAAGGGCTTCAAGGAGATGAGTTTGCCTTCTCTTATTCACTACTTCCAAGGAGGATGTGTGTACGTGAAAATTCCAGGTCCTATCGGCTTGCCTTCTTGGTGCAGTCTTTGACCAAGGAAGGCTCTAAGTTTCAACTGCAAGTAAAAGTATTTTCTGCTGTTTTATAAAAGCCAACAGTCATGTTTATTTTAAGTTGATTGTTATGGTTGTATTCTCAATTTGGAAGCTCTAACGTAATGGACAGCCATAGAAATTAGTACATGCATCTCAAATAAATACAACACACCCAATACATCGTTTTGCTTTCTTGATAATGGACATATCTAAGAACTAATAGCATGCATTTGTAGACCACGGTATTTTTGGTCAACATGATGGACAAAACTTAGGGGAAAACCGGTTTAGAGATCTATATGTATATATGAGGAAAAGCAAGTAAAGGTTACAATAAGAAACTGTGTGATGGAACCCTAATACAATAGCAACTCCAAGCCGAGTTGTTAACATTTCTATCAAGCAGATGCACTTACACGGATGTGAGATTAAGCCCCTCATGAAAGCTACCCGGAATCCACTGAAATTGCTCCAGAAGATAACTGTGAGCTCAGATATGAAAAACCCTCCATGGGAATGAAGCTCCAATAGATTTCCTCACTCTGCAAATGACCTCACTGTAATCTGATGGTTAGATATTCTACCAGGAATGAATAAGCCTGCCAAGACCATGCTCCCTCCTCAAATGTAGAATAACTCCAATAAATAGTGGAATCAGGCTCCCAGAGTCTCCCACGGGGGAGAGAAGCTAGCTGACCTCCTCCTCAAAACCTCAGCCTGGCCCGACCTCTCACATCTCCATAGCTAGAGTTCTCCTCCTCCCATGAGCAAAACTCTCCATGAGCGATGCACCCTCCTTAGACTTCTTTGCCCCTCTTTAGGCAAGAATGAAACCTAGAGATCAGGGTTGAGATTCAATCTAATGAAGGTTGACATCGCCCCATGCATCCTAAATCATAACCCACTTTTGGGTTAAGTTTCCTAGTCTACCCAATATCTCGAAAATCACCACAAAGTGATTTAATACTCACTTTGCCAAAAGTGACCAAAATTCACTTTAACCAAAGTCAAAGTGAAAATAGACAAAGAAATTACTAGGTACAAAGTGTCTAAACCTTCCCTCGTGTGCTAAGGAGGACAAAAAGCATGAGACACCTCCAAGGTACAAATCAACACTCCCTCTTACACGGGGAAGGGTGTTCCTCACCAAACCAGCTTGTCTACAGAAAGACATGCTTGCCCGTGGCGGGACCTTGGTGAGAATGCTCCGGCTGCTGCTCATCTGTATGTATATCGCCATTTGAGCCCCTCTCGAGACCCAATCCGCAGATTGAAGTGGTACCTGATCTCAGCTAATAACCTGACCCGGTCATGAAACGGATTCCCGAGGAGAGTTTTATGCAACTCGATTATCACAATGAATGGCCAGACCATCTCGTGACTCGACCAACCAACATCTTAGACCAAATGGCCTCTGGCTGGCTGTTGGACTCCATATGCTACACTTCGGCCGAACTCAAAGCAATGACCACGCTTCGGCTGAACCGAGCAAGTCGACCCCAAACTAAAGCACGGCACCACGAGGTGCTTTTCATCGGCCGGCATCTTGCCCGGTCACGAATGCAGTAGCGTAATAAGCTGACTCCATCTCCCCTGACATAATGTAGGTCGTAGTCCACTATCCCAGTAACATATCTCAAGGCGTGTTTTTCCCCAACCATAGACACTTGCTCCTCGGCACCGATACGTATGCTGGTGACGGTGTTCACGGCCAAAACATATATGCAGTGCGGTGTTAACCGGATTTTCAAAGTCATCGTTGATCAACTGCATGTATGTTGTGGTATCCACCAACTGGCTATTTGAATTTTGAAGCACTAAGCTTCTTCCGGTTGGTGATCCTTGGAATTCATGAACATGAGTGCGGTCCACTCCATCTCCCAGAAATCACTTTCGGAATATCTGCGCATACTTCCCACAGAAATATGTGACCCTCCTCACGCCATACCTCCATACCCAGTAGTGCGTCAATCGATATCACTCATCTCAAACTCTAATGCAAGTCCCAACTTGCAATCAACTATGAGATCCTTGGCTCCAATGATGAATAAATCATCCATATTTCATGTAATAATGGCGTGTCCTCACCTCTAATGATGAAATAGAGGTTTGGATCAACATCGGCTCTTCTTGAAGTATTATCTGAAGCAAATATGTATCAATCCATGAATACTAAGCTCGGGGAGCTTGCCCGATCCATATAGTGCTTTTCTCAGAAGGCACATGTGAATCTCCTTGTCACTCACCTCAAAACCCTCCCCGAACTCTATGTACACCCCCTCCTCAATAAAGCCATTTAGAAATACGGTCTTCACATCCATCGGATGAATCACGCCAACCCATCTCTCTTTGCTATGGCAATGATAGTCTGATAGAAGTGTATCTACATGGCAGTGCGAAAGAAGTCTCATCATAGTCAACTCCCCTACTTGTGAGAATCCTCTGGCCACAAAACAAGCCTTGTGTTTCTCCTGGCGCCATCTGGCAACAATCTTGGTCTTGTACAACCATCGGGAAGTCTGGCCGGCTTCCCCGCGATTGAACCACATCCCAGACATCATTTAGCACAATGGAATCATACTCCTTGACCATGGCCTCTCGCCAGACCTGATGATCCATTGCCTGCGCCAAAGTGTCTGTGGCTCAATATCCCTGATGGTAGTCACTAGTGCCAAGTATGCTCCCAATCGGCTGGTGGCCTCCCTGCAATGCGATCTGACTCTTGGATTCCCCTACATTCTCTATGGCCTCCTTCAGGGTCTCATGAAACCATCTAGGTCTCCTCTTCCACAGGGGGTGGTCAATGGAAGTAGGTCTACGCTGCAAAATTAATGGCTAGGACTAGCCTCAACACTCTGCGATCACGAAGTCTGACCTCTCTCTGAAGTCTGTACCCCATCTTACTGAACATGCTTTGACTGTGACTTTGAAGCTATGCATGGTGACCCTATCACCTCGATCTTTGGTGTACGCGACCAGAGGGTACGTGCTCCCTCACGGGGCCTGGCCCCAGAGCTTCTGCATCATCCTCCAGGCGCTCGGGCTGGAAGCAGAGATCTCTGAAAATCCTTATCCTCCTCAAATCTAACATCTACGCTCACCACCACTTTCCTAAGGTGAGCGAGATGGATCGATAGGCTTTTGACACCTCTAAGTATCCAACTAGAATCCCCTACTAGGTTGTGGGGTCTAGTTTTGTCCTCCTCTCCCAGGGGACATGAGAGAAAGTCGAGACATCCAAGAGATCTGCATTATGCTGTCGGACCTCCCTACAGGAAGGCCTCCCTCGAGTCATACATTTAAAATCTATGGGGGCTCCGTTACTGCGGATAAAGCTAGGTATCACGTACCTCGCCCACAAGTACAAAGGCAAACTTCGATCATCTAGAGTATGAATCACCATTTGCACCGGTAATGGCGGTTCTTCCTCTCGGCAACCCGTTCTGCTGGGGGTTGTGGGTATGATCATATGTCTCGATGCCATCGCGTGCACAAAATTCTACAAGCGTCGAGGAATACTCTCCCGGATTATCAGGCCATAAGACTTTTGATCTTCTTTCCCCGTGGTTCTCCACAAGAGCCACGAACTCTTGGAATCGTCGAAGACCTCACTCTTGACGCCGAGAATAGATCCAAGTCTTCCTCAGTAGTCATCAATAAATGTGAGATAATACTCACAACCACTCGGACTTCGAGACATGGGCCGCGCGTATTGTGTACTAAATCCGATTATCCCAGTACGACTTTAGCGGCATCATGGCGGGAGCGATGCTATGGAAAACATGGCGCACATCCTGCAAACATCCTGATGTCTATCTTGATCTATGGCGCTCCGGTCACAACCTCTCGCAGTCCTCAAGAGCCACATGATGTAGGTGGGCCATCCACGATGCCACAACACACACAACTGTCATTGCGTAAGCTACTAGCCACCAATGCAAGAAGTGGGTGAAAAAGTAATCTATACAGATATCCCTCTCTCAATCTTTGTCTGAGTCTATAAGAGCAACCTACGAGGGTTATGTAGGTACCTTTCGATGCCCCTAAATGAAACCTCAAAACCTATGTCCCGGAGGGTGGAGACGAAATCAAGTTCTTCTTCATCCCATGGACGAAAAGAACATCAATAAACAATATAGGTGGCAAGCTCTCTCTCCCAAAAACAACTGTGCCAATCCCGGCAGCGTGATATCACATTTATCTCCAGAGTGATATCTATCACGACCTCGGTGTCTACGAGGAGTCAGAGAAATGCTCTCGAATTCCAGTAATGTGGCTCGATGCCCAGCTATCAATATACCGGATATGTGGTGAATACTCAGCCCAGAGGCTACGCAACAAGCGAGGAAAAGCACATTCACGCTGGCCCGAGTATGAAAGTGCAATGCTCTCCTAGCGTATGCTTTGTACCGCCCAACTTCTTCTTCATGTTGGGATATTGTCCAGCATAGTGCCCCATTTTCTTACAAACAAAGCACTTCACTTTGCTCATATCTTTACCTTGACTGCTGCCCTAACCACTGCTCTGACCACTACTACTCTCTCCTCCTCCCCCTCCTCGTAGGCGGCCCCAGGTCTGCTTGGGACCTTACCCGACCACTTGACCGACCTTTTTCTTTCCCTTTTCCCCAAAGGCAAGATCCTCCTCACCACGACCACTCACTTGTATTTGCTGGCGCCTGCACGTCCAGAAGTCTCTGATGTAATTCTAGTCTCCTCCTGAATGAATTCATCCCGCATCCTCTCCCATGTGGGTAAGGCCTCTCAGGCAACAATGCCCTGTATAAATGGACCCCACAGTTTGGTGAAGCTATGCAAAGCTTGCCTCGCCAAAGAATTGGGTACAATAACCTCACCGACGACTCCAAGCTCATCTCGGATCTGAGGTAAGATCCACCAGGAATGGGGAGTCACCGACTCATCCCCTTGAGCAATACAAATGCCCACGAGTCGATCATGAAGAACCATCTTCGGTTCTCATTTGAGCTCTCATATAGCTTGCATAAATATGCCCACATCTGATATGCAAGAGCCTTCCCCGTCAAATGTGGTATAATGTGATCCCGGACTACATAAAAAATAGTCCTCTTCGCCTCGTTGTTCCTCTTCCCGTATTCTACCACCAAGTCGGGAGCAGTCACAAGAATAGCAGAAACAACCGCCTCGACTACATCCCACAGCTCGAGGTCCTCCAAAGGAAACGAAGACCATCACAACCTTCCACATAGCCGACCCGGTTCTGGTCCAGCTAGCCTATCCTCATTCGCATCGAGATCGTATCCATACCAATCTTCAATCCCCAATACGTCTTTGCTCTTGAACACCTTTGTCTCCTCCCTATCAACACGAGGTGTGAAAGGGGCAATGTGCTCGACCTCCTCCCAACAAATAGGTGTGAAAAGAGGTTACATCAAATCAGCCTGACTCCTATTGTGTAGGTGTGAAAATAGACTGATCTCTGGTGTCTCAAGCTGCCCAACAACTCACTGCAAAGATTCTGCCAAGTGTCAGCCATTGAAAAGGTCAATGGCTGTCCTCAAATCTGCCAAATAGAAGTATATAGCAACCACACAATATGCTATCCAAACTGTCCCAAAAAATCAACAAACGAAGCTACGATTACCGTACTTCGAAAATTCAGGGTCCTATCAGCGTGCCTTCTTGGTGTCTTTGACCAAGAAAGGCTCTAAGTTTTCTGTTGTCTTGTTTCAATTTTCTGGCGTTTGTAGCCAACAATCATGTTTATTTTTAGGTGATTGTTATGGTTGTATTCTCTCAATTTGGGTGCTCTAGCATGTCGTTTCAGCCATAGGAAATTATTACATGCATCTCAAATAAATACAGCACACCTAATACATGCGTTTACTGCTGATAATGGACATATCTAAGAACTAATAGCATGCATTTGTAGATAGGTATTTTTGGTCAACATGAACCTGGACAAAGGAAACCCGGAAAACCGGTTTGAGATCTATATGTATGTATGAGGAAAAGCAAGTAAGGGTTACATTAAACACAATAAATGATGGAACACGATTACAATAGCAACTCCAACTGAGTTGATACACAAGTTCTATCAAGCAGATGCGCCCCTAGATGGTGCGCCCCTCATGGCGCGGAACCAGCCAAGTGCTCCATAAAATCCAGCTGTGATGCGGAATGGAAAAACCCTCCATAGGAATGAAGCTCTTACTGATGTCCTCACTCTGCAATGACCTCAATTTGATGGCTAGATATGCTACCAGGAAGGAATAAGCTTGCCAAGACCATGCACCCTCCTCAAATGTAGAATAGCTCAAGTAAATAATGGAAGCAAGCTGATCCAAGTCTCCCACAGGGAAATCTAGAAACCTCCTCCTCAAAACCTCATGAAACTGACCTCATCTCCATAGCTAGAGTTCTCCTCCTCCATAGGCAAAACTCTCCACTATGAACAATGTGCCCTCCTTAGACTCCTTGCCTCTTTAGGCAGGAATAGGAAACCTAGAGATCAAGGGTTGAGATTCAATCTAATGGAAGGTTGAGATCTCCCCATGCATCCCTAAATCATAACCCACTTTGGGTTAAGTTTCCCTAGAGATCTACTTATGTCTCCAAAATCACCAAAAGTGATTTAATACTCACTTTGCCAAAAGTGGCGAAAATTTCACCTTGACTTTGGTTAAAGTGAAATTAGACCAAAGTACTAGGTACAAAGTGACAAAACCTTCCCACATGTGCTAAGGAGGGAAAAATCACATGGGGAACACCTTTCCAAGGTACAAATCTCAACATGTTCTTTATGTTGATTATCAATGACTAACTTTGACATCAATGACAACACCATTCAACAATCTCCCACTTTGTCATTGATGACACTCCACACTACTTGTCATCATGCTCCTTATCTTTCTCTCCCTTTGGCATCGATGGAAAGGATAAATCCCCCTATTGTTATGGTAAAGTTCCTCTTGTGGACATGTGAAACCATCCTTTGGATCAAGTCCCCTCTTTGATCCAAATACATAGAGAAAACAAATGGTAACTATTTTCCCTCTAAACCTATTTCAACAATTAGAATAAAAATAAAGGGGCATATGACTTAACTTTTTACATCGGTTGTCCTCGCTGCTCCAACCTCTGACCTTGTTGACCAAGCTCCATCTATCTATGACGATGAATTTCATAACAATAGACATGCATGTAGTCAGTGACACAAAACATGAAGGGAATAGGCCAATTTATCTATTGATGGAAATAAATAGTGAAGCACTTACAATCAAAAGTTCACTTTGCAACAACTCCTCCAACATCTCCTTTTCCAACCCATTGGTTCTCACACAATCATAAGTATAATTCTCTCCTTTAGTCCCGGCTCTTAGATGTCTCAAGATCAGAAGTATGATATTATGAAGTTCTCTCTCCCCTCTCTCTTGAATGTCGAAGTTAGAGGGTATGATATTCCCAAAGTTCCCCTTCTAAGTTCTCAGGAATTTAAATATTTTTCATTTGAGAACTAACACTTAACAATCCAAAGGAGGTCACTCACTAGATCCACTAATTGGGATCTCAAGATTTTAGGGAGAAAATATCTCTTAAATATTTTAGGGAGAAAATATCTCGAGTATTTTTGAGGAGATATCTCTCAAGATCCATCAAATTAGGATATTGGTTTTAGAAAAGCCATCTCAATATCCACCCATGAGACTGTCAACTTCTCCTTGAGAATATGAAACTAGATGTGAGGTGGATTCTCACTAAATTAATTTTCTTTCTTCAATAGAAATGAATAATAAATGTGCACATGGTATTTTAACCTTCGTATGATAAGTCTCCCCACCCCAACATGTCTAGGGATCATGACAAACCCTCCCTCACTTAACGACAAATCCACATCATGACAAACACTCTGTCACTTAAGTGTGACAAATCCACACTTAATAGTGTGGGAATTTGGTGTGTAACACATGTCTTCTTGTGCGTCTTACAACTTGCCTTCATATATTGTGTTGGTTCTACCTATAAATATGCTTCTCTTCTGAGTCATATGCTTTACTGAACATTCCTCTTAAAGATAATGACAACAAGTCCTTCTACCTTTTTGGAATTCCTCCTGATCTCATGCCTTCATCCATTGTCATGCATCTACTCTGAATCATGTCAAGTATCATCTTCTAGACCTAGAAAATATCTCATGAATTTATCTCTATCTATATGTCACAAGCCTGTCCATGACTCTGCTACTCTATTGTACACAATGCTAACTAATCTGGCAACTCACTATTCTAAGAGCTTCTTCAAATCTTTTGCAATTGATCACCACATGTTCCTGCTTCTCAAGCTGAATCAAACATGTCCACTTGTTTGCTCTATCTTCAAATCAAACTCTACAAGTTTGCAACAAGAACACTAGGTCGTCCAAAACATTCTTGAATGTTTTCAATCATGAGCTAATGATATTCCTTGTGTTTTCCAGCTAACCCCTTTATATTTGCATGGAGATGTGTTCTAAACTACACCTTGAAGCAATCTACCAATCTATCACGAGACATTCCACAAGTCTGCCATCAAATCATTGTGAATCTACCTTCCCAAAACACTTCAAATTATCCAAAAGATAGTTCTCAAATATATAATAGTTGTTGCCCAGACGACTCCTCTTCAACATTCACATTATCGACAGTCTCCAAAGTAAATTACTTAGAACAATGTATGAAGTTTATCATGATCACTTCCTTTGTAATATTTGCTTCTTCGAGTTGGGTTTTCAAGGAGAGTTCCAAATGGGGTCGACTTTATCATCTAAATTTAATTTGATTTTCAATATTTTATTCCACTTGGGGCTGACTTTAGTGGACTTGTTGTCCTTATATTTGGGACTTCTTTTAGGGCTTCTTGACCATACCTTACATAATCATATTTAAAAGGACATATTTCCTCAACGGTGAGGAACCACGTGGCATGCCACCTACCGCTGGAAATATATTGACGAGGGCTATCAAACCATAGAGGTTTTGCATGCATTTGCAATGACCTTCATTCTCTTTTTCTTCAATCAATTACGGGGCTTCTGCACCATTCATTTGGGTTCCCTTTCCTTTCTTCTAGGGCTTCTTGTCCATTGGTATTTCCTATAATTGTAATTCACTAACGTATATTAAAATCATTTATGTCAAAGATCCTTCAAGGAACTTCAAGTAGCCACATATTCATTACTAAGAGGGGCTTCAAGGCGATGACTTTGCCTTCTCTTCTTCACTGCTTCAAAGGAGGATGTGTTCCTCATGTTAATTAGCAAGGACTGACTTTGACATCAATGACAACACCATTCAACAATTACATGTGCATAATCATTTAAAAAACTACAAAACTTGTAGTAATTAGCATTGAACAACATTAGAAAGTCTAATTAAGCAAAACATACTTCAAAGAAATTAAATGACCTTGGAGCATATCACCAATCAATGCCACCTAGTCTTTTCTTTGTCACCTTTCAAAACAACCCTACTATCAACAAGATAGTTCAATTCTCATGAAAACTCATAATGGAATGAAAAGATGAAAATCTCACTTAGTACTTAGGCATACCTTATCAATAGTCTCACTTCTCCATTCTCTCTCTCTCTCCCATTGTCTCATCTTCCTTTATATCTTCTTCCAAGTAGTTCAATTTTTTTTTTAACATAAATGGGTATCTTGTATTAAAAAAAATTGCTAATAGAGAGGCAACAAAGAGTACATTGCTTCATCAATGATTCTATAACAATTTTTTTTACAAAACTTGTTGCTTTCCATAGCAAAGTAAATACAGAATTTAAAGACTTCCTTCTACTATAGTACATGCTTGTATATACTATGATGAAAGAGATTAAAACATAATCAATTTTACATTGCATTCAAAATAAAGAAAGAGATATTTAAAGTTTGAGTTCTATACCTAAATCTTCATGCTAGTTGGGGTCCTTCAAGAGGATCTTAGATTCATGTTGTTCAGATATGGTGATAGGGGCATAAATAAAACTTGTTTCACAATGAGTGTTTTGATCATCCAAATGCTGCCTAAGATATTGATGTTCCTATTGATCTTGTATTTCAGCCAATTGATTGCCAACAACATAGGACCTAAATTCAACCACTTAACTCCCTAAGGTTGACATAATGTTGATTTTAATCCAACGATCACCATTTATTAACAAAAGAAACTCCAAGTTCCAAGGCCTGAGATTGGAAATAAGGCAAAGAATCATGGGAATCCTCTTGCTAGAATACAACAGTCCAAGAGTAGCAGTAGAAACAGGCTGAGAATTCCAATCCCTTTCCTCCAAGAAAAGTTTATGATACTGCACACTTGTAGTAGAAAAGGGATCACCCACGCGTTTAACAAGAGGACATTGGCTTAGAGTCTAGGAACACACCACTAAATTAGTCAGGGGTTTCCAACCAACACCTTGTCGACCTCAAAAGTTTCGCATGGAATAGGATCGGGTAATAAGAAAGAAATGGGTGCCTATTGGCACCTGAAAAGAGGCCAAGCATTGCCCATAAATAAGAAATATCAAAATAAGAGGGAGAAATGAATTGGATTGAAGGGAGCTACATCGTGCAAGGGGCATAAGCAAAAGGGAGGTTGAGATACGTAAGGATGCATGTAGGTATGACAAGATAAGGGTGAAAAAAGTAATCTATAAAATTGGAGAGGGCATATAAATGCTTATGGAGAAAAAAGAAGGGATTGATTGTGACCTTTAGCCACCACTCCAAAACTTAAAGAGGTTGAAAAATTAGCCAATCCATTCGCCCATTGATTGAGGTCACGCAAAATATGAAAAAGCCGAATTTCTTCAAAATTTTCTAACTCATACAAGACTTGTTGAACCAAGGGGGGACATGTCCTTGTTTTTAGGTTTCTACCACCCCGAATAGATTTAAGAACCACCTTTGAATCTCCCATTACCACCAATTTTCTTATTCGTATTGTCTTGGCCAATCGCAATCCGATGTACATTGCAAGAAATTCAGCCCTGTTATTAGTGGCAATGCCAAGCCCCCAGGAGAAGGAGAAATGCTCAGATTCACCAAGGTTAAGAGTGACACCCCCTACACTTTCCATCCCAGGGTTCCCTTTGGATGCTCCATCAAAAAACATAATAGCACAATTCAATTTTCGATACTAGTTAAGGAAATCACTTTTGTTACTTCTTGTTTTCCACTCCTTTGAGGAAATGGGAAGCATTATCTTGGGATGGGGAGTTATACGTAGATGGAGAAATTTATTAAGCCATGATATTTTTTCTAAATCAAGGTTTTCCATAGTTGAATTTTTAGCTTCATATGAGAGGATTGCTTCTGCTACTAGACTACAAGACAAGATAGAGATACTAGAAGGAGAGGAGGCTTGTTGTTGAAAAATGACTTTATTCCTTCCCAACCAGATTTCCCAATAGATAAACTTAGGAAGAGCCAACCATATTCTTTTTAATATATGTTTTTTGTATAGAGAGCCGGGACAAAATTTGTGCCAGTTTAAGAACATATCCTGCCATGGCTTAGGGAGAAGAGGATTTGGGAGATAGTATTTGAAGGTAGTTCCCCATACTTGTTGCATATATTCACATTCTAAGAGTAAATGAGAAACGGTTTCATAGTGCCTGGTACACAGTGCACATCTAGTCGACCCTTGTATTCCCCTTCTTTGAAGATTATTTCCAACGAAAATTTTCTCATGAACCACCATCCCACAAAATAGATTTAGCTTTGGAAGAGAGTCACCTCCCCATATTTTATTCCATATTATATCCCTTGGAGGAATCGGTTGCTCCAATAAAAAGGAATGATACCCCTCCTTTCCTATATAACATTTTTTCCCCCATCCACGATCAATAGGAGTTCAAGTAGTTGAGCAATTCAACTATTTTTTTAACAAAAATAATTAACTTTTAATTTACAAGAGAGTAAATTTGTTTTAGGATAAAGGGCCAGGAATGTGTTTTTTGTATTTTAACTAATAGTAGGTGGGGTCCCACTAGATTTTCAATACTTTTCTTTATAAAAAAATTCCCTTGTATCTCCAAAATAATATGAAAATATACACATGGAAAAAAAATATAAATCAATAAATGGCACCATTAAAATAATTCCAAATCAACAAAACACTTGTACCTCCCATTTATAAAAAAAGAAAAATGACATTTTAATTTCTCAAAATAAATAACATATGTCAACTTTATGTCCAAAATAAAGTCTCATGTGTCCAAAAATAAACATTGTCATGACATAAATTAAAAGAGCTAAGGGTATTTCTTCTTAAAATACATTTATCTTTCCTTCTTGCCTTCATACTCATTTGGTTTAAGATTTTGTACGTCCTCAAGAAAGAGATTTTTCTCTTCCATGCCTTCATAATTATTTAACTCTAGATGCATGTCACTAAAAGTAATTTCCCTCCTACCACTTTTTTCCTTTGCTGATTTTTGTTTTTTGAGTATTGAAAGGTAGATTGGGATATGTCAGTACTAGGGATAACAACATGATTCATTCCTTTATAAATTTGAAGTTCTTGAGAGAGTGATTTATGTTCCCTAGGAGACGAATGAGCTATAGAAGCAACTAATTTCACAAAAGGAATTGTATAATGAGGTAAAGGAGGCTCTCTTGGATTGGTAGGCCTTTGTGCAACACTAGAAAGACGATTCACTAGATTATTATCCCAATCATCATTTGTAGGTTCAATAGGAGGCTCAATAATGTCCATGATACTCAGGTGAGGTTGCAAAGGTGCACAAGGGGGAGCTGGGGGTTGAGGTAATGCTAATTTCCCACTGAGGATTAAATAAGCAGTTTGCACCAACTAGTTGAACTCATTTGGATCTGCATCAAAATGGATAAAGAATCTTATCTTCTTGTGTTTCCTCTGCTGCCAAAACATGTTAAGCCTTTTGCCTCTTCCTCCTCTGTTACCCCTATTACTACCTTTGCTTCCCTTGTTAAAGAAGCTCATATATTTTCCATTTCAATTAGTCAATAAGAATCTTTTAAGTATTATACGACACACAAAAACATAAACATACTTTGCAGAATTTGTTGAACATGACTAATATGGCTCTGACTACAGCGTGGCAGATCAAGTATTCAAGGGGGGAAATGAAAAAATCATTATGTAAAAGAGGGGAGAAAACTCATGCCCATTATTCATAAAGATTTTAGTCTTCTGATTTCTGTAGTAAATCTGAAAACTTTAATCTTGTTGCGTGCTTTTCAANAAAATGTCTATGTGGAACTTATTTGGAAATTTTAACTCAGCCAACGTGTACTCATTTATTTGTGAGTATTTTTCAATGACACACACACACACCGAACCAACAACTTTGAGGCCAACATAACGATTGGGTTTTGCTATTTTTCCATTACTATATGCGAAGTAACCACAACAATATTTACACCTTCTTTTAAAAGTTCACAATAATGCTTATACCATCCACTGCATAAACTAATTGATATTTACAACTAACAAACTTGCATATCCAAACTATTTATCAATACCCAAAGTAAGTATCGTCAAAGATTTTTTGTGATGACTGGTGCTTTTCCAAAGAACATAGTATGAATTGTTACATAAAGGATTGAATATGGGAAATATGAATAGATCATGAGCTCATATACTTTATCATGTAACCCAAGAATAATGTAAAATAATCAAGAAAGTTGGGCGAGACTTCTTAATGACCATACCAACAGGGTATGTCAAATTCAAAACATTTCAAAGGATAACCATCAACAACACATTTAAACCAAGGAAACCCTTATTTTAGTAGAGGAAGCAATACCAAGTATGAGAAATATCAAGGAACCAAATTGAGGTATAAAACAAACTAGGGTATCAGACCAATTTAACTTCCAGACCTTTAAAATTTATTCTAGACATAACCCAAGTCACATTTCATCATAAGTAATCAGTGATCGTTATGGGTTAAAACCCAAAACTCACTTGTTTTGTTTCCATTGAAATTTCATAGTCAAACCATTTCGTTTCTAGAACGCAAAGAAGTATTTATGGAAAATGATATAATGAACTAGTCACAGTAGAAAACATATGAAAGTATAAAAATAGGGATAAATAAACTACAATTCTTTTCACCACAAACTCTTCAACAATAATAAACTTTTAAAACCAACTATTCCCGAAGGACTCCAACATTTTTCACCATGAATTTATTTGTATACAAGCGAAAGACAAGGGAAAGAAGATTTTCACACTAGCAACCAATTACATAGCCATATTAGTTCATTTAACAAGAAACTAGCTACAATAATGCTTTCAAATCTACATGGGTACATACCTTAGCAAGAATAAACCAATCTTTATACAATTCCAAGTTTGAACAATTGTATAGTCTTCACAATTGCAACAACTAATAAGCAACTGTCTTCCAAACCAAACACAATATTATGTTTTCTCTCCACAATCCATAATGAATAATCCCTAACAAATTCCAAAGATGACAACGTACGAGTTCGATGGTCATAAATGCCCACTTGTTTCAAATTTAATGCATGGCCAACTCACAATGTACTATAGCCATACATATCACATTGAAAATAACCCAAATCTTCATACCAAACACACCATATAAAACCTTGTCATATGCGCCATATAAAACTTTGCCATCCATATCAAATTAATCGTTTACATGATGAAGTTTATTAATGTGCATATGAGTATGAGGATTATTTTTGTATGATAATCCACCAACATATGTTAGACCAAAATTTTATGAATACAAACACTTCACTTATTACCAATACCATATGCAAGTGCCAAGGGCGTGTCAATCTTTTATTATATATGCTATGTTTGAACTATTATTCCAATGTCAAGCCAGTAAAGTATAACCATGGACATTACTATATGCAATAATGTGATATATATATATATATATATATAACAACTTCTACATTTAATAGTTTTTGGACCATTTTTATGACATAGGGAATATGCTTATGGAAAGTGAAAACAAATGGAGGATAGAACACAAAATTTCCATGTGGAACCTATTTGGAACTTTTAACTAAGCCACTGCGTACTCATTTGTTTGTGAGTATTATTCAATGATACACCCCCACACACACAT
>SNQJ01S0017552.1:0-30148 GCA_010110895.2 Picea sitchensis | reverse complement strand
CTTCTTCTATAATTTCTTCGATGGATTTCCTGAAGGCCATCCTTTCATTGAACGTTACGTCTCTACTTACTTCTATCTTGTGTTGTTCTGGAATATATATTCTATAGGCTTTGGATGAATCACTATATCCCATGAATATCCCCTTCTTTCCCGAGGGTTCTAGTATATTCCTTTTATTTTTGGGAATATGAGAGTAAACTGGACATCCAAATATTCTTAGGTTTTCTACGTTAGGTTTCTTCTGGTGTCATGTGTCATGTTGGAATCAAGTAATCATGTTGGAATCAAGTAATCATGAGAGTAAACTGGACATCCAAATATGCTTCTTCTGGTGTCATGTCCTTCAATATACGATGAGGGCTTCTGTTATGTACATATATTGTCGTCATTGTTGCTTCTCCCCATAGGAACATGGATGGACCTTGATCGTTCAATAAGGCTTTTATCGTTTCTTCGATAGATATGTTCTTTCTTTCTGCTACACCATTTTGTTGAGGATTATGAGGAACAGTCATCTCCCTCCTAATCCCTGTTGTTTTGTAGAATGCAACGAACTCCTTCGAAGTGTATTCTCCTCCATTATCTGTTCTTAATGTCTTGATCTTCTTGTTCGTAAGGTTTTCTATTTCTACCTTGAATTCTTGGAACTTGTTGAATACTTTGTCTTTTGATTTCAGTAGGTACAACCACGTCTTTCTTGAATAGTCATCTATGAAGATTATGTAGTAAAGAGATCCTCCTAGAGATCTAACTGGCATTGGACCGCAAACATCTGAGTGTATTAGATCTAGGATTTCCTTGGATCTATTGTTGTTGCTTGGGAATGGTTTCTTGATATTCTTCCCAAGAGCACATCCTTTGCAAATTCCTTCATGTGTAGATTTCAATTCTGGTATTCCTTCAACCATTTTTATGAGGAAAGGTAATGCTTGATAATTGATATGAGCGTACCTTCTATGCCAAAGTTCATTAGGGTTGACTTCATCATGTACTAGAGCTTCTTCATTTTGTTCTAGTAGTCTATACAGATTTCCTTCATGACTTCCAATAACCCTAGTATCCTCTATGATGGAATTCTTATGCCATGATAACACCTTTCCATCCATGAAAGCTATTATGTTTCCTTTGTCTTCTAAACATGATATTGATACAAGATTCTTTTCTAAACCAGGTACATATAAAGCATTGCTTAAGTGAACATGATTACTTGATTCCAACTTGACGGAGGCTTGTCCAAATCCTTCGACGGGCTAAGTGTTTTTTTCTCCAAGCTCCACTTTGTATGATGTCTTTCTCTCATTTAGATTTGAGAGTCTGGCTTGATCTCCCGTCATGTGCCTGGAAGCTCCATTATCGATTATCCACATATCATCTTCAATCGTCCCGGTGAGTGCTAAGTAGTGTAAAAGACTGATTATTTCACACATGTCTTCGATTGACTGGTAACTGGTCATCCCTTGATCCAAAACTTCAACTTCGTCATTTATGTCTTCTGAGAGAGACAAGAGGTGCACTGAGTTAGGGCACATCTGAATATCTACTTCTTGGGCGAGTTGCTCCATCACAAGGTGTCGGATCGGAGATTTAGGGTTTCTGCAACTGCTTCTGCTAGTAACCCTAGCTGCAGTGTTTTTGGAAGCTGCTCCTGCTAGTAACCCTAGTGGCAGTTACTCAACGAGTTCAATATCTAGTGGCTATGCTTCCTTCCAGCGTTTTAGGCTGACTGAAGAGGGTGTGGGCCCATAACCTGTTAGAATATAGAAGATTGTGCTCATTTTACCATTGACGATACCCGCGTCACCCAACCACAGGCCGAAGCCACCCTCCAAGCACCTTAACCTTGACAGAGAAGAGAATCTTGGTAGCAATCCAATAGCCAAGAGAGGCTAATGCACCAAGCAAGAATAGAACCCAAGCTAATCAGATAATCCCACCCAAAGGCTAGCGCACACCTTCCCAGAAACTTGCGCACAAGCTGCAACTGCACCTGCGCAGATCTAGTTCTCTCTGCAACTGCTGAGATGAGAATAATGAGAAATGGCACCCTATATTTATAGTAGTCTGGGCAGTTTAACTGGGGTCAAATTCTCCTTCTGGGTATTAATAAATTCATATTAAATATATTTCTGCAGCCGACAACTTGTCTAGGGTTTCCTTCACTTCTTTGCTTCCTTCCGGAGTATTCTAATCTCATCATAGGTCACGATGGAGGTTCATACCTCCCGAAGCTACCATAATATTAACAAGCACCACCATGATCCTCACAAGGGTTCAAAGGTGACAAAGCCTTTGATTTAACATGATATTTTGTCACAAATATGTGAATGTGACCTCTTCCAGTAAGGAACATGTCATGTACGCCCACAACTTTTGTTGTTGTCTTCTCCCTTAAGCTCTTTGCTTGGCTCCTATGTTCAAATTGTCTTTTTGTTTTTTCCAAGCAGTGGCATTTCACACATTTCTCCCATTGTTTCCTTTTATAGCGACTTTGAAAGATTGCAGCCATAGGACATAGAAAAACTCAGATTTGCAACGATAGGAATTATTCCACTTCATAGCTAGGGTTCAAAAAAAGACATGTTCAATTGGATTGAATTCATTGGTAGCACTCATTGCAAACTTAGGAAGTTCCATGATCCAACAATCACCCACCTACCCACGTGTCCACCCACATAGACGTGAAAGGCACATGATTGTAGCTCATTGATTGTTTTGAGTGATTAATCTCCTCCACAACCATTGAAACAATATATAATCCCTAAAAACAAATTTATAAACCTATTGCATTTTTCTGGCAAATCTTGTGTTAAGTAGCATGTGTAAAAAAGGGTTATGGAGTATCATTAAAACCTTGTTGAAAATGGTTGAAAATTGTAGTATTGAGAAGACCATTGTTCCTTCTCTTGCTCACCTTATGTTAGACATTGCTAAAATCAAGGGCATACAATTCATAAGACCAAAAGGCGGGCATGTTTTGTCCCTATCACATAATAAAGAAAGTATTTGATTGAGGATGTTGAAGGAACCCAGTAGAGGGAGTGTGTAAGCATTGGCCCCTTGTTGTTGTTGTCAAAATTTAGCTCAAATTAGGGATTGTTTACAACATGGATTTTCAATATGATTTCATCACAATAAAACAACTTGAGGAAAAACTCGTTTCCACACTTAAGTCTCTAGGAAATTGAATGATTGAATTCATTATCTAGGAAGAGACATCACCCAAAAGTGAGTACCATGAGAAATAATAACAAAATGAGAGATTTCCTAGAATTGATATATGGAAGTTTGGTGACACAAGGGTCAGAATTGGGTTAGTCAATTGGAACAATAATTTACCTTGGTAACATTCATGTAACGCATATTGTTTTTCCCATGTGACTTGGATTGGTAGATTTAATATGTGTTGGTTTAAATTCTACTTGTACATTGTTTGTGTTGATGAGCCACTGGGTGATATGTTAATGATGGTTTTGTTTATGGTTTTGATATTCCATATGCGACATTATGGTTATTATGTTATGGATATGATTATGATATGTTGTAGATAATTTATGATTCATTGACTTTTGCAATGAATATATTTAGTATATTGAATTTAGTAATTTTGATGTTAACATGATAATAAGTTAGTATTGAGACATTGTATAATTAGGCTTAGATAAATGAAAGATCGTATATGGATAAATTGATCATGGCATTTGATTATGTTGATTTGTTAAGTGATGATTCACACATTACTATGTATTTGACACATGGTTGGTTGTCATGTATTATGCCATGAGTAAGACTTGATCAAAGAGTAGTTTTTAGGCTGAATGCTCAATGATGATAATATATCTCATGGGTGCCCATACCCATGATGGAAAATTCCAGTGTTATACTAAGGGTTGATGATATAATATGGATTTTTCCTTGTGTGCACTACTTGGAGCTTGAGGGATTTTTAGATTCCTAGGGCAATAGAGCCTTGCGGGATGAAAAATGTTGGGTAGAGAACACACCTGGGCTTGGTGCCCCAGGTATTACATCCGCCCCCACTCCAATTTGTTTCCATCCCAACAACCCTCAATAACACTTCACCTGTTGCAGTCACAATCCACATTTGTAATGACCTAAGGTTTTTCTCTATGTCTCCTTGTTGCATCCTTACTCTGGCTACCTCTATTGTCAATGTGCGTTGGATCCCCTTGTGTCTTATAGCTAGTCAAGTAGTTAGTCCAACACAAAATCCACAAGAACTCACTTCAACACCAAAACCATATGTTTCTCTTTACAACTTTTCAACCATCACATCCTCCTAAGTTGTTGTGGTGTCTGCCTCTGAGGCACCATCTAGTCGGCTTGTTCTTGTCTTTGTGACCATGTTTCAATGCGAGAATGGAAGGGGGCAACCCAACGAGACATTACTTCCATCCTCATCTTTCTTCGTTGAAAACTTCAAAGTGTCACCATACTTCTTTGTCGAGTACAACATCAATGGAATGTTGGATCCAATTCTTCCATCATCCTCCTCCAAAAGGAGCTCAAGTTCTACATCGTAGGGCCATTCACCACCTCCAAGTGTTTTTGCAATTTGTCCAACCTCTTCTTTGGCACATTTGTACTAGGGTTGTTCTTCCCCATCACACATGTTTGCAGTGAAAGGATTCAACTCTTTGTTCATCAAGCTCTGGCTTCTTTGTCTCCATTGTTTCCGTTGATTCCTTCGAACCACTTAATTCATAAAAGTCAGTGAACTTCTCCATGCCATGTATGACATAAAACAATATATCTTCTATCTTGTTGATGTGCCATTCCGAGTCTGCCAACACTTTCGGACCATCTAAGTAACTTGGTTCGTCCACCTCTTCACTTTGTCCACTAATGTCTAAGAAAGGGTGTTGGTTGTCAATCAAGCGCAAGGAAGACATCATCATCCCCCTATTCCCATTCATTGTAGGCATCAAGCATGAAATTGGTCCAGAAAAGATAGCTAAATTATCTACATGCAAAATGGGAACTTCCTTCTCGGTCTACATGAACTCTTGACCCATCACTACTGTGTAATCGTCTAGTGTAACAACAATGAAACTCGCCCTCCTAATCCATTCCCCAAGCTTCAGAAACATTTTTTTTTGTGCCAACAATTTCTTGTTCGCCTGAGTTTATCGCTTTGAAAGAAGTGTGTTCCTGGTCAAACTGAAATCCAAGACTCTGTGCAACATCTTCTTTCATGAAGTTTTGAGTAGAACCATTGTTCACCATTTCTAAAGTTGTTTTCCCATTGATCTCTGCCTAAATATAGCTAAGTCTCATCACATCAGGGTCTTGACTTGTTGTTGGTTCTGCCTCTGCAACAACACCCAAAACCTGCAGCACTCCCACGGATGGGTCGTCCACTTTCTCTAAAGCGTTCAATTTTTGCTTCAATGGACAATTCTTAGCATAATGTTCCTTCGCACATATCCAACATGAAACCATATTTTTCTCCTTTTGCAAATCTATATGCTTTGTATTGTCTTTGTTGTCTTTATATGCCTTCGACTTCCCCTTATCATTCATTTTCTTTCTCTGCTTCTCACATTGGGCATCATCATTCTTTGGACCTTCTTTGGCTTCACCCTTGAAAGTATATCGGCTTGTCTGTCGCAATGATTGTTGTTGGAAGGGTCTGGACATTTTGGCGTAGCAACTCACTCTGCCAAAATCTAAAAATCAATCATGAAGTGGAAAATTCTATCCTCCTCTGACATGTATTTAATTTACAACATCAGGCCTATGAACTCCTTGATATAGGTTTGGATCTTACCAGTGTGCTTAACAGCCAAAAACTGGTTTCTAGCGACCCAAGCTTGGTTTCCCAGACCAAATTGTGCCTTCAAGGTTTCCTTCATCTCTTCCTAGTGTTTGATATTTTCGGTGGTCCTCCCAGTTGCTAAGTCTTCCACATGGTTCCTCCACCAAATTTTCACAATCTCTGTCAATAAAATAGAAACATTGTTTACTTTGGATTCTTCTGCAGTTTCATTCAACTGCTCCAAGTACTGCTCCATATCCTAACATAAATTTCCCAACAACTTAGTGTTGTGAGTCTCATCATATGGTTTTGGTCATTTCGTCTTAATTTGCATCTACACAACGAATGAGCTCAACCCACTGGATACAACTTGTTTTAGCAATGTCATAATGTCCTCCTGATATTTCACCTTTTGGTTGACCGAATCTATGGCATCTTCCATTTCTTTGAGTATGTATTGGAAGTCATCAATTAGAGTACCGATGATTATATTCATTGTCGCTTGGCATTCTCGAACAGCTTCGTAAAACCCCTACAAAATTCTTCCCATTTCAGCCTACAATTGTTCAACCTTTTCACCATGTAAGCACATCACATTCATTATATGTTCAACTATTGTTTCCATCTACATGTGAACCAACCATGCCAAAAATCTTAAGGATAATGATGCATGAGCATCGTCAGCAAGCACATGTGGCAAGAAAACTCAACGCCTGAGGACCAATTCAGAATCTTGAACGTTGGCCAATACTGTAAGTTTTGAAGCTGATAGAAACAAAGGAGGAAAGATCACACACGTGGAAACAAATTGAGCACGTGTGATCGGGGAGTTAACCCTAGTCTCAATGTAACCATAGTTAGATAGCAATTAGTTTTTCTTTTGAAGGACCCTCTAATATAATGAGAGGTTTTGTATGCTTTAAGGAGGGAGTTGCATAAAATTGCACAACATTGTAAAAGTTGCAAAGAATAGTGAGAGTTGCAGGTAGAGGGGCGAAAGTAGAGTTGCAAGTAGAGTTTCTGAACAATAGTTGTTTTTGGTTTTCATTGTAATCGTTGATCTAAAGGTAAGGTAAGGTAAGGGGCGCACACCTTAACAGTCGTTGATCTAAAGGTAAGGTGTGCACACCTTAACCTTCTGACGACAGGAGCCAGAGACCCGAGGAGCTGGGAGCCGCAGCAATCCTAGCCATCCATCAAGGAGGACACATGGAAAGAGCTCAGCATTTTTGTTGACTCGCAGAGCAAGAAGGTCAAAGAACATAACTGTTCAAACTCGCGATGTGCGAAATTGCGATTTGATCGTGGTCATCCATCAAGGAGGACACGTGGCGAGAGCTCAGCATTTTGTTGACTCACAGGGTGGAAAGGTCAAAGAGCAGAGTCGAGAGGAGTCGCAAAGGGAGAACTCATGAAAGTATCACAGTCATTGGTTGTTCTGAAACCATCGAGACCGTCCATCATCAAGGAGGACGCGTGGCGAAAGATCAGCATTTCGTTGACTAGTGACTCAAATAAGTCAAAGACAGAGTTACAAGAACTCGCGAAACATGAAATCACAATTTGATCACAGCCGTTGATCAAAGGAGGGAGATGAACCGTAGATCTAGCCTTGTCGGGATTTCATGACTCAGGAAACCAAAGGCAAGAGTTATGAGAACTCGTGAACCGCTAAATCACGATTTGATTTGAGTCGTCGGATCGGGGAGAGATCTGACCGTTGATTGTTCAGGGAGACGATTCACAAAGTGTGAACTCGCAAAACGCGTAATCGCGACGTGCTCGAAAGATTGGCCCACGGTCATAGCGAAGGGTCGCATCGGTGAAGGAGAATAGAAGGGCTAGCATGCGCTAGGCTCCTGTCGGGATTTTGAAAGATGGGAGAGTCGGAGTGACTCGCATGCAAAGGCCCAAAACGTGAAATTGTGACGCGCCTTTCATTTAAGCGTGTGGTCACTACCAACGGTCACGTGAGAGAAGGGGCTTAGCCAAGAGAGATCTAGCGCCTAATTGGGTTGAAGATTTAAAGCATTAAGGAAGAGCCCGCAGGTTCCATTGAACCAACGCCTTAAGAAGAAGGGGGCATAATCAATTAATTGAGGTTCCTAAGGGGACAAAAAGTCAATCAGACTCAATTTCTTGATTGATCCTAGACCAAGAGGTCGAGCATCCCTTAGGAGAGAAGGGGGGTCTGCATCAAGTGGTATCAGAGCGAATTTCGTCTGTAGATTTTAGGCAAAGGAGATGGAGGAGACAGGCTGACTACATCAATTAGTATCAAGAGTTGAATTGTGTCTACAAATTATAGGCAAAGGCGATATGATGATATCAAATGTCTCAGAAACTGAAGTTTGCTTGTGGACAGTAGGTGAATGAAGATAGGGTATTGATGCTCTGTGAAGATTGTTGCAAGGTGTGCAACAAATGGTAGATATCCAGGAGGGATGAGGACAGAGAAGAAGGTGGCTATCCCTAGTGCAGTTGTAAATGAGAAAAGAAAAGTAAAGCAAAAATTGATGAGGAACTTGTTGAGATAAGAGCGAGAGTGGAAAAACTAGCATTGAGGATGCAACAAGAGTCCTAGGTACATTGGACCTATGAATAGCCTTTGAAGAGGAAAGTGAAGTGGCTTCTATAGAAATTGTTTGCCAAAGGACAACAACAATTCTTGAGAAGGTGGCTGAGGCGTGCTGAAGACCTCAGTGACACGGAGGAGAAAGTGATTCACATCTGTGAACTAGAGATTGGGAGGAACCTTAGTGATGATGAGGAGAAGAGATCAGTTAGGGATCTCATAAACTTCCAGGAGGGCAGAAGGGAACTTTCAAGTTGCCAAGTGGGAAATGGAGAGAGATCAGTTGAAGATCTCATATATTTCCAGGTGGGTAGTAATGAAAGTTCATATTGTCAGGTGGGCAATGAGATGAGATCAATTGATTTCACGATCTGCCAGGTGGGCAGAGAAAAAATCCCATATTGTCAGGTGGGAAAGGGAGAAGAGATGGGGTTATGTGAGAGTATCATGAACTCGGTTGATAGTTCAGATCAGCAAGAAGTGATGACAGAAGAGGATCAAAGGAGTGTCCTAATCATTGGGGTAATTCAAATATTCCAGTAGAGACTAATACAAGAGTTGCACATGAGGACGTAGTGCGATAAGAATCCGAGCAGGAGGCCATGGAGCCAATTTCTTTTAAATCTAATTGTGTATGTGATGTAGATGCAACAACAAAAGAAGGATAGCCAGCAGTGACTGTCATAGAGGGAGAGACGAAGAAGACACTGATGTTTTCCTCAGCAGAAGGAGAAGAGCATTCAGCGGAATTGATCAAAATTTTCAGCCAGGAAGATGAACAGGAGACGACTGCAACACTGGAGCCTACAGTAGAAGAGCAAACAAACAACATAGATTTTGCTGAATTGTATGAGGAATTGGAAGCCCTAGAGAGGAGGGTGATAGTGCAAATCCTACACATCCAACGGATCAAATTGGAGACAGGTAGAGGAGCATACCAGCCTGGGGAGGAGCTGGAAGAATTTGAAGTTGAACCAACACAAGAGGAGATGACAGAAGTCACTCTGACAGAGGAAGAAGTTGAGAAGTAACAACAAAAGAAGAAACAAGGAAAAGGAGTAGATGAACAGATCCAAGAGAAAGTATGGGACCCTGGAGGATCTCAACAACATAGCAGAGAGAGCCATGAGCAAGATCTCATGATTTTCCTAGCCATGGAGTATATGATTCAAGAGGGATTGTTGTTCAAGGGAAATCAATTGTTGAAGGGATGGATTTTGTGTTGGGACTACCAAGAACGCAAAGAGGATGTGATCCCATATTTGTGATGGTGGATAGATTCTCAAATATGGCACACTTTATCCCATGCCAAAAGACCAGTGACGCAACACATGTTGCAGTTCTGTTCTTTAAGGAAGTTGTAAGACTTCACGGCCTACCTAAAAGCATTGTCTTGGACAGAGACACGGAATTTGTTGGTTATTCTTGGAGAAAACTGTGGAAGAAGTTGGGGACAGATTTGTCCTTCATCTCAGCTTATTACCCTCAAACAGATGGGCAGACTGAGGTGGTAAACAAAATCTTGGGAAACTTATTAAGCCATATCAGAGGGATCAGCAGGTCAAGAGAAGATTCAGTGGGAGAAACAAATGTGTATAGCAGAAAGCCCACAAATGGAACAGATGGTTGATCAAAGGATTGATAAGAGGACTAGGAGGAAGACATGTTTTGAATATCTGATCAAGTGGAAGGTACGCCCAATAGAAGATGTCATTGGGAGAGTGAAGTTGATATCCAGAAGCATGGAAATCCGAGGCAGGAGCTCATGGACAGGAGTCCATGATTTTTTGTCCAGGGGGAGTATGATGCAAGAGAATCGTCAGCAAGCACACATGGCAGGACAACTCAGTTCCTGAGGACCAATTCAGAATCTTGAACGCTGGCCAGTACTACAATTTTTTAAGCTGATAGAAACAAAGGAGGAAACATCACGTGCGTGGAAACAAATTGAGTACGTGTGACCAAGGAGATAACCCTAGTCTCAATGTAACCGTAGTTAGATAGCAGTTAGTTTTTCTTTTGAAGGACCCTCTAATATAAAGAGAGGTTTTGTACGCTTTAAGGAGGGAGTTGCATTAAAATTGCACAACATTGTAAAAGTTACAAAGAATAGAGAGAATTGCAAGTAGAGGGGCGAAAGTAGAGTTGCAAGTAGAGTTTCTGAACAGTAGTTGTTTTTGGTTTTCGCTGTAATCATCTTTTCATTTGGAATGAAGATAACCGAGGAAAATTGATCCAAATGTGTGAGACTATTGTTTCTTTCACTTGTCTTTTACTGTTGTTCTTTCTTTTCCAAGAATGATTGAATCTTACTGTGAGTATATGTAACTCAAAAATGCTTCAATAACTCAAGATCGCTTTTCTCCGTGAGTCGGTGCAAGGTGTGCACACAGCCTGCAAGGAGTGCGTCGACAGGGTCTATTTTGACTCATAAATCTCAGGAGGAACAACGTAAGATTTTCTTTGCAAAGAGTGGAAAGCGATTGCCGCAAGGTGCGCACAGTCATCTGCAAGAATTCAAGATCTTGCACAAGAATCGCTTGCAAGGAGTGCACGATTCCAGAATTCGACTCAAAGTCGAAGCGACTCCATAAGAAGTCAAATGACGAGAACCGAGGAGCGCCAGGAAGGCGTAAAGGATTATTTTTAAGAACTCTTTAATATGAAGAAATTTCAAAGCTCAAAGGAGAGGTAGCGTTTCCAGAAACGCAGGCGAGACTCAGAGTCATCGGGCTCGCAGGAGGATCAAGGGTCGAAGCCTTTGACACTTAGAGAATTCTTCCAAGACGGGAGAAATTCCAATCTCAGGAGGAGGAGCGACAACTATTGTTAGATCAGATGCAGAGGATATATATGGACTGCCTTATCAGCATCTAGACAATGAGAAGAAAGAGTAGAGGAGAAAAGATCGTAGTCGTTCGATCTGAGTGCAAGGGAAAAGATCGCAGTCATTTCATCTTAGCGCAAAAGAAAAGATATCATCCGTCAGATCTGAGCACGTGGATCAACAAATATTGATCTAAAGGTAAGGTGCACACACCTTAACCTTCTGAAGACAAGAGCCAAAGACCCGAGGAGCTGCGAGCCGCAGCAATCCTAGCAGTCCATCAAGGAGGAGACGTGGCGAGAGCTCATCATTTCGCTGACTCGCAGAGAAAGAAGGTCAAAGAAAATAATTGTTCAAACTCACGATGTGAGAAATCGCGATTTGATCGTGGTGGTCCATCAAGGAGGACACATGGCGAGAGCTCAGCATTTCGTTGACTCGCAGGGTGGAAAGGTCAAAGAGCAGAGTCAAGAGGAGTCGTGAAGGCAGAACTCGCAAAAGGATCACAGTCGTTGGTTGTTCTGAAACCATCGAGACCGTCCATCGTCAAGGAGGAAGCGTGCAAAAAGATCAGCCTTTGGCTAAATAGTAACTCAAAGAAGTCGAAGACAGAGTTACAAGAACTCGTGAAACATGAAATCGTGATTTGATCACAGTCGTTGATCGAAGGAGGGAGCTGAACTTTAGATCTGGCCTTGTCAGGATTTCGTGACTCGGGAAATCAGAGGCAAGAGTTCTGAGAACTAGCGAATCGCGAAATCACGATTTGATATGAGCCGTCGGATCGGGGAGAGATCTGGACCGTTGATTGTCCAGGGAGACGATTCGTAAAGTGAGAACTCGCGAAACGCGAAATTGTGACGCGCTCGAAAGATTGGCCCACGGTCATAGCAAAGGGTCACATCGGTGAAGGAGAATAGAGGAGCTAGCATGCACTAGGCTCCTGTCGGGATTTCGGAAGACAGTAGAATCAGAGTGACTCGCATGCAAAGGCCCAAACACAAAATCGTGATGCGCCTTTCATTTAATCGCATGGTCATTGTCAACAATCACGTGAGAGAAGGGGCTTAGCCAAGAGAGAGCTAGTGCCTAATTGCGCTGAAGCTTTAAATCATTAAGGAAGCGCCCGCGGGTTCCATAGAACCAATTCCTTAAGAATAAGGGGGCCTAATCAGTTAATTGAGGTTCCTGAGGGAACAAATTTTCAATCAGACTCAGTTTGTTGATCAATCCTAGACTGGAAGGTCGTGCAGCCCTTAGGAGAGAAGGGAGGTCTGCATCAGATAATCAAAATGTGTGCAAGGTGTGCTGAGAACTAACTTCAAGACTTGACCCAATTTTCGTTACCAACTCTTCACCAAAATCGACAAGCTCTGTTTCGCAACCTGACTACCTCTAAGGCGACCCCTTAGCCTGTCCAAACCTAGAAGCCATGTCTAACTCCTTCAACCAAGTCACATGATCCTTCTTTCTTCATAGCCCACGATAAGATGTTTACCAAGGCATGTCTCACTTTAATCTTTGCGATGAACCTACAAAAATCTGTGTTCTCTACTCTTCACCACTGTTGTGAACAAACTTGTTGAACTATGCAAAGGGTAAAGTGCTTTGACACCATCTATCGCAATGGTGAAACATGGGTACTCACCAAACTGCAAGAAGCTTCGATACCATCTTTCATACCCTCATAGCTAGCACTCTAGGGTGGAACAGACCCGGACACACCCAAGTGTCCTAGTGGCCTGAGGAACCACGTGGCACCACAACTTTTCAACTCAACGACAAGACCACACTGGTTTACTTGACCCGAACTACGCCTAACACTTAGAATATTTTATCATTTAAAAGTTTATTATAACATTCATACTTAGAACATGCAACAGTAATAAGAACGCATCAAGTACAAAGTTAAACAATTGTGAAAGTAAGGTGGGTGGCCAAACCGAACTAACACCCAATTTTTATTACAAAGACAATAGTGTGTCGAGCTTGCAGCTCGTGCCACACCAAAGAAGAATTACAAGGAGCTTCTGCTCAGTTTATAATCAACAATACACATGTGCAAAATACAAATACATACCTTTGTCATTCTATCTTGTGAACCTCATTGTGCCACAGTCGGAAAGATACATGAGTCACTTCTTCTTCATGCTTCATTCTTGTGATTCTTGTTTCCCTTGCCTCAGTTCATTTGACCCCTCTCTTGGCTGCCAAATTGTGTTCACCAACTTGTTACTTGGTTCCTTAATTCCTTTCTTTGTTTTGGTCTCACCCTTTTGCATTTATAGGCGCCCTCCCTCATGAACCGACACGCCTCTTGCCCATGGGTGGGTCGACTCGTCCATTTGGCAAGTTTTTCCACTTAACCATGCGACCAACCTTTGTTTAGGTGTGCACATCCCTTAGTTGAGTTGTTTGACGCACCTAATTGTGCCCTCCTCACCTTGGTTGACTCGTTTGTTTCGTTGGGTGCCTCAAGTCTTTCCCACAACCTTCATTAAATAATTCAATGTATAACGTGTGTTGCACGACGCCTTGGCTACGTCCAATGAATCTTCAACCGACACCACCATCCGTCCAGCTAACCCATCAGAGGTGTGTGCATCCCTTAGGTTAGTCAGGCCAACTCACCTAAGAATTTCCTCCTCATGTCTTATTCAATTTTTCGTTTGGTAATGCGTCAGGTATTTTGCCCACTAACTTCGTCAAATGCCCCCATCTAACTTGTGTCATAAGTCACCTCGGGTTGAGTCTCCCCTTTGGGCATCGCACGCCCAAGGAAACTCTGACTCATCCCCTATATGAAGACACGGTTCCTTCAGTGCACCGACTTTCCCGATTATCTTTGTTTCAGTTCTTGGTGGGAGAGTGCAAGTCTAGGCCTTACGTTGTGACAGTTGGTATCAAAGCATGTAACATATCACACAACAAAGCAGACTATGTAGAGTTGATTTGGTGGACGGTTTGGTGAGATATTCACCATTGTCGTCGTCACGACAGTTGGTATCAGAGCACTTTACCCTTCACATAGTTTGGTGAGTTCGTCTATGTTGATGTATCTATCATCGTCTATGTTGATGTATTTATCATCAGATAGGTACTTCCACATAGGCTTGGTTTCTAGCATGTGGAAGTCATCCTTGTAACCTCTCAAAACCTTAGAAAGTTTACTTTATGAGTCAATTATTAAAGTGAATGATATTTTAAATTAAGGTGAGATTAATTAAGTTAAATGCCTAAGTTTGTTGGCATTATTAACTTAAGTGAGTTGATTAAATCCTAGCCATTAGATCTAAAGTGAACGTGAGATTAAATCTCAGTCATTGATCGCTTTGGAGGAGATCAAGGGTTTTGTATTTAGGGTTAAATCAATGTAATAAAAGGTATCCTAGGTGAGAGGATGAGACACACACAGAGTGATGAGATCTCATTGAGTGGGTGAAGAGAGTTCATCCAAGTGTGAGTGGGAAAGGTTGAGGAAAGGTGCAAAGGAGAAATAAGGGAGATAACAGCCAGGTGGGCTAGGCTATTGTTGCATTGTATTCCTCTAATGGGCCATTATCTCAGGATGGGAGACTGGGATTTTAATTCATAAAATCAAACCTAGATATGGTTTTCCCTTCAGGGTTTTCTAGGGATGTTTACCCAGAAATATTTGTGCAATGTGTATGGTTTCAATTTTGTGCTTCCACTAAATTTATCGTTAATAACCTAGTTGTACTATTACTCAATAAATGTTTTTTTCTCGTAATTAATGGTCGAGTGCTAGGTTAAGAGAAATTAATAGTCTGTTGCAGTGGTGGAGAGTAGAGAACGAAGATTTTTGCAAGTTCGTCACAAACACTGAAGTGAGACGTGCCTTGGTAAAGATCTGATCACGGGTTGTGAAAACATATGGCTAGGGTGACCTGGTTGAAGGAGTCAGATAGAGTTTCCACAAGTTTGGACAGGCTAAGGGGTCGCCTTAGAGGCATCCAGGTTGTGAAATGAAGCTTGCATATTTCGATGAAGAGTTGGTAACGAAACTTGGGTGAAGTCTTGAAGACAATTCTCAGCACGCCTTACACGAATTGTGAAGATCCTTAGAAGTTTGGGCATGGTTGGTTCGCATGCAGACGATAGTGACATCAAGAGAGATCCCAAGACACTCAAGATGAAGGACCAACGCCTTGCCATAGAAAAAATAGTGGAGAAGATAACAAATGTGATGTGCCTACATGGTGACAAGTTCAAACGGTTGGAGGCCGAAATGGGTAGACTATTGTAGGGTTTTAAAAAAGTTGTTCGAGAGTGCCAAGAGACGGGAATCTGATCATTGGTACTTTGACTAACAACTTCCAAGATAGACTTAAGGAAATGGAGGATGTCATGGTTTCAATCAACCAAAAGGTGAAAGACCAAGAGGACACCATCACATTTCTAAAACAAACTATAACCAGTGGGCCAAGATCATATGTTGTGCAGATGTGAATCAAGATGAAAGAACCAAAACCATATGACCAAACTCGCAACGCTAAGTTTTTGGGAATTTGTTTTTTGGATATGGAGCAGTACTTGGAGAAACTGAATGGGAGTCCAAAAGAAGCCAAGGTAAACATTGTTGTTATTTTCTTGACAGGAACTGCGAAAATTTGGTGGAGAAACAGAGTGGAAGACTTGGAATCTAGGAGGACCAATGAAAAGATTGAAAATTGGGCAAAGATGAAGGTAGCCTTGAAGGCACAGTCTAGTCCAGGAAATCAAGCTTGGGTCGTTATAAACCAATTGTTGACTCTTAAGCACACTGGTAAGATCCATACCTATACCAAGGAGTTCACAGGATTGATGTTAGAGATCAAAGACATGTCGAATGAGGATAGACTTTTCCACTTCATAAATTATTTGAAAACTTGGGCACAGACTTAGATACGATGCCAAAATGTGCAAACCCTTGCAACAACAATCACCACGAAAAATAAGTTGTTAGACTTCAAGGGTGAATCCAAGGAGTTGTGCAACACAAGTTATACAATAGTGTGTTTAACGAATGGTTGTGGGCAAGACTTGGGTGCCCAACGAAAAGGACGAGTCGACGAAGGCGATGGCACTCTTAGGCAAGTCATTGGGACTCACCTAAGGGGCGTGCATGCCTAATGAAGGTCGACTGGACGGTTAAGTGGAAAACCTTTCCAAACATATGAGTTGGACCACCCATGGGCAAGAGACGCACCGATTCATGAGGACAGGTGCCTATATATGCACAAGGGTGAGAACAAAATGAAGGGAGAACCAAGCAAGAAAAAAAAGTGTGGAGATAAGTGGTGAACACAGTTTGGCAGCCAAGAGAGGGGGTTGAACGAACTGAGGAAAGGGCATCGTGAACTACAGGAGTGAAGCATGAATAAGTGACCCGTCTAGCTTTCTGACTGTGGCACAAAGGGTTTTGCAAGGTGGCATGACAGAGGCATGTCTTTTGTATCTCACACCGGGTATTGTTGGATAAACTAAGTAGAAGCTCCTTGTAAATCCTCTTTGGTGTGGCACGAGCTGCAGGCTCGGTACATTGTTGTATTTTGTAATAAAAGGTGGGTATTAGGACAGTTTGACCACCCAATTTACTTCCACAATTGTTTAATTGTGTATTGATGTGTTCTTCTTAATGTAGTATGTTCTAAGTATGGATGTAACTATAAATTGTTAAATGGTAAAAGATTCTAAGTGTTAGGCGTAGTTCGGGCCAAGTAAACTAGTGTGGTCTTGCCGCCGAGTTGAAAAATTGCAATGTCACATGGTTCCTCAAGCCACCAGGAGACTAGGTGTGCCCAGGTCTATTCCACCCTGGAGCACGGGATTTTGCATTGAAGGTCGTGTACGAAAATTTCTATGACTTCAACTCATAGAAAAATACATGAAAAATTCATCACATCTCCCATAGAATAATTAGTAGTAATATTAAAATTTATTTGATAGATCCAACATAGGATAGATAAATGGTATTATTGTATATGAAAATGATTTTAAGATAAAGAAATAGATCAAATAATAATACGCTTCAAACATCGATAGTGAATAATTATAGTTGGAGAGCTCCTTTCTTGAATTGGGCACAATACCAATGTCGAAGAAATGAACAAACTATCTTGGCACTTGTTTGTTAATTTCATATACCTATGATGTGTTATCCCATAACACTATTGCAATACATCAAGATTAATTCATTATATTACAAGTTGATTCATTCATTATATCAAAGGTAATCTATGCAAACCATTAATTATACTTGGAATGATTATATAGATCATTATTATTTACTTATACCATATAGAGAGGGAGAGCACATTGAGTTACACATTCAAACATTTGACATTTTTCCATTGATATCACAAAGATACCATCTTATGGAGAAACTATGTTGGAGATTATTTAAGTTCTAAAAAAGCCAAAGACTTGCATGTTGTTTCATGTTGAATATGTATGTAATGTGTATGCAATGGAATCAATTAAATTGCTTCTCAGTTAATCAAGGGTAAGGCTACAAAATCAACATAAATTTGGAGTTTTATTTTCATCAAAATTATATTTCCACCTTGTAAATATCACCCTCTTCGAAGATATTACTTTGAAAGATAAAATAGATGTGGAGAGGACACAAAAAAATCTTCCTCTTTGTCATTTGATTAGGATTTGTCATTGGATTGGATGCTTTATCATGCCCTTTCTTAGTGATAGGATATAGAATGGGCTGTTGGTTAGCCCCATCTTCAATATTGTGGAAAGAGTGAATATACTATTCCTACATGTGAAAGAACCATATGTTGATGGAGTTCATCACACCATTCAACTACACCCATTGAAATGCCCCCATTCTCCCTTATAGTCTCTTATACCAATCCATCCACTAGTGTTATTGGTTCTTCTACCAATCCATCCACTAGTGTTATTGATTTTTTTTAATGTTGTATCGTATATTCCATTACTGATCTTGTTTGTTTGAGCTTGGATTTCTTGAATTTCTTCCACATGTGTATCTGTATGAACTAGGTTTGTTTTGATCCATTGATACCATTCGATGGTTTCCACTACCATGTGTATGATGCAACAGGGACCCTCTTGTTTGTAGGAATTGGGTGCCTAGGTTTGTGCATTCCCTAAATCAACATTCAGCATTGTCATTTTATACAAAGAATAATTAAAAGTTGTATTATTATATATTATTAAAATTAATTGGCTTATAAATTCATGTTAATATATGGGAAAAGTACATAAAAAGAAAACAAATAGGTTGTTTACAAGAAGAAATTAAATGTGAATTTTAATATAATTTAATTAGTCATTGTAACAATGATGGTTGTAAAAAATTACATCATTATTATTATGGTTTTTTTAACATTCTATTGTATTTCTATTTCATCTAAATTCAAATTTTAATTTTGTAAATTATACACAATACAAAGGAAATTAAATTTAAGAATTACACATTTTTCTTACATTGGGTTCCATAGTAAGCATCACCTTGTTGGTTAAGGGAGTTGACCATTCCTTGGATCCCACTCCCTATTAAACTAATGGTGGCGCAATCCATGCAATAGATGGTTGTTTGGTTTGGTCCATGACCAAACTTATTTATAGTCTATAGATGATCTCTCGGATCAATCTATCATCATCAGATCATGAAGATCATTTCTTCTTGCAATGGTGTCTTTAGACACCATTGCTACTTTCAGATCTCTTGTTCTGCATCGCTGCCTTCAGATCTCTTGTTCTCCTCTATGGTTATTTTCATGTCCCAACATGGTATCAGAGCTTGGCATCAGAGTTGATGGTTTTTTGATCTCGGATTTGCAAAGAACGGGAATGGGATTGAGACAGTGGTGAAGTCGCGATCTAGTTTTGTTAAATCAATGATGGGTTGTTTGAAACTGGAGACTCATTGCCATTTTTTTTGTCAGAATTTTATTGTCCATCGTGGGTTATTGAGCCGTAGAAACCATTCATTTTTCTATGTGTTATGGGTTATGCCCTAATTCTGTTGAACGCACAAAAGTTGTACGCTCACTGGACTCTCTCTTGGATGAGTCAATTGGATTGCATAGTGGATACATTAATCAACTCACAGCCCTCCTTCTTGAAGTGTTTCAACCCCTGAAACTTGGACACTGAGGCTAATTCCACCATAGAAGAGTACGGCCTCTTCCAACGCATCTCCAGAGGCTCTCAAAACTTAATTCCCAGAAAGTTTGATTTTTGGCCATAGGGTTACTAGGGTACCGAAATTTCTGAAGAATATTTCTGGTTTTCTGAAAAAATATTGTTCAGAATCAACAAGCATTTACGTGATACTATTAAATTGATATTTTGGCAGTCATAAGTACAAACATAATTCAGACTACAAAGATTCAAGAAAAGATGGAGAACAGAACTCCAATGGAAGATAGGATTGATGGAGCAAGCAACTTCAGCCCTTGGAAATCAAAGCTTCTAGTCACACTTGAAGACGAAGATCTCTTGGATGCAACCACTAAAACTCTACCAGAAATAGAAACTGAATTAGAGAAGAAAATAAGAAAAGAAGACGACGTCAAGCAAGGAAAATAATCATTTACTCAGTAAGAGATCATCTCTTGCCCCGGATTGCAAATCTGAAGACTGCCTACGATATGTACAAAACACTAAAAGGAATGTTTGAAAGTGACAACACTCTCAGATCCCTCACCTTGAGAAGTCAACTCCAAAGTACTAAGATGACGAAAGATGACACAGTTGCACTTTTCTTCATGAAGTTATATGAAGTTAAAGAACAATTGGATAAAACATGTTTGATACGGAACTTGTCTTAACTACTCTTCAGAATCTTCCAAAATCATGGGAGCCCTTCCTTCAGAGCATCAGTGGAAGAGAAACTCTACCAACATTTGAGAAAATATGGATAGATTGTACTCAAGAAGAACTGAGACTCAAAAATAGAGGAGTGGAAGATGACTCAGAAGAAAATCATGCTCTTGCACTTCATACCAGAAAAGGAGGAAAATTCAAAAGAAACTTCAAGAAAACATTTAAAGAAGAAAAGCCTTCATATCAAAGAAGAGATCTCTCAAAAGTTCAATGCTACAGATGTGACAAGTATGGACATGTTGCCAAATATTCTCCAACCAAAAAGAAGGGAAAACAATACGCCACCACTACCGACGTTGATCCTGATCCACCTCAAGAAAATGAAGAAAGAAGAAACGAGAAGTATTTTCTCTAAAGAAGAACATCACTACAAATAGGTAAAGTATTTTTGTTCTAAATCTTACAATGAATTGCATGTTTCTTAAAATAAAAGAAGAATATCACTTCTTATAAAAGAGCTCTCAAAACTTCGACCATTATCCCTAGTACGGGAGTCCAAAACCTTGTCCCTTATGCAAAGAAGAAACATTATTCTTGAAAGAAGGACGCGGTGAATCTTCAAAGACATTCCAGATCGACATCCCTGGTCAGAAACAAATTAAGACAAGCAGAAACGTTGTCTTTAAAGAAGAGATAATCTTTACAAAATCCAAATAATCTCAAATGGAGATTGACAGTAAGACTATACCTTCTCCCCCTTCACCAGTTCAGAGGGAGAAAGACATTATTCCAGTTGATCCAATTTCTCCAGTTGATATGTTCAGAGATATTGCAGTAGGGATTAAAAGGCCTACCTAAACTCACTCCACTAGAGGCAAAGAAACATACAATCTTCTCAAGGCACATTCCGAGAAAGCAAAAAGAGATTTTTCGAGCTATCCTTCAGTCATAAGCCACTTCATTGATGTTGAGGATTCTTGTCTTAGAGAAGCAACAAGAGAACCCGTATGACAAGATGCCATAACAAAAGAATACCAGTACATCTTAAAGAATGATGCATAAGATATTATTCAGGGACCAGAAAGGGAAGTCTGTGGTAACTTCCAAGTAGATCTATAAGATCAAGCATGCAGCTGATGGAAGTATCAAGAAATACAAAACGAGATCTATAGTCAGAGGTTCCTCATAAATAGAGGGAAATGTCTATGATGAGACACTTAATTCAGTAAGCTTGATACACTTCCATCTGCACTACCATCCATGAATTGGAAACTACATCAAATGGATGGATTCTTGATGAGTTTGGGTTTCAACAAAAGTATTGCTTATCCAAACCTATATTATTACAATGTTGGTGACAAGAGCTTTATTTTGATGACTTATTCAGAAAGCCTTGTTGTTGAAAACAAGCAAGCAGTGACTTCTGATTTTCATAAAAGATCTGAGTATGATACACTACTTCTTGGGACAAGTATGATAGAGGACCGATGAAATTTTCCTGATTCAAGGAAAATATACAGTGGGAATATTAAAGAAGTATAACATAATGCAAATCCACCGTGATGGATTTAAAGAAGAATATTGATCATGATTCAGACGAGACTAATCCACAGTTGATTGGATCACTGATGTATCCAGTTAACGTCAGACTTGATTCATGCCATGCAGTGAATGTGATGAGTCAACCGAGACAGAGTCACTAGGAAACAACAAAACATGTATTAAGACACAGTTGGATATGATACGAGATATGCCTCCAGTGTGAACTTGAGTTTGCAGAATATGTCGATTCAGATTGAGCAGAAAGTATAGTGGACCGGAAGAGAACATCCGGTTGATGTTCTACCTTGAAGTCTTCCAGGGTTTTCCTGACACAGCAGGAAACTAAACTATGTGGCCTTGAGTGCACCAAAGACAGAGTATATATAGCAGTGAGTGTATGAAGCAATGTGGCTCCACAAACTACCGACAGATTTACCTGACCATGAGATGAATCATATGATGATGATAAAGAGCCACATGTAAAGCTCTGAGTTTCTTGATGAATCAAAAACACGACGAGATGAAATACTTTCATATCAGAGATATGATACAAAAGAAAAATTGTATGCTTGCAGTACCTTCCTACAGTTGACCAGACTACAAACATTTTACTTGGTGAAGAACTCCTTCCGAGTTAGAGAGAGTATGGATGACCATTGGCCAAAAACAAAACTCAGAGTACATCGGTATGAGACTTGGCTTGATGGAGAATGTCTCCCTAGCTGAGAAGGAGTGTTGATGAATGCAGCTATAGGAGACATCCTCCAACTTACAAACCTGTGAGATGTGGAATATAGCAGCTATGTGAAGTCTTATTCTCAGCGTACAAACCTGAGAGAAAGCCCCTAATAAAAGAGTTTGTGGTTCCAACCTGGGACAGGGGATAGGAATGTATATGGCCTCCTCCATGACGTGAGAGAGAAGAACTCTAGATGATTATCCGATGTAAGAGCGATCTGTTGACTTAGGGAAATCTTGAAAAGCGTTGGGCACATCATCATGAGAATAAGAACGAAGATGATGTGATGGCCTCCTCTGAACAGCAGCAGAGTTGATGAGAATACTCCAGATGCTCCTCCTGTTGGTGGCAGTGGGAAAGCATATCTGTAGGGCAGACGTGACTATGGTTGAGCATAAGTGCACGTGTGAGGACCTAGCTCATTTGTGTAATGCAGTGACTCGGGTCTATGTCATCCCTATGGATGTGGCCCCTAGTGGATGAGCACTAGTGGGTGTATCAGATCCATTGCTATATATTGTTCAACAGTCAGACCTACCTGTAACCCTGGTCATTGTGTAAAGGGTATAGGTTGGCCCTATCTTATTGTGTCTAAAGATAAATAATAAAAGATAATTAACAGTAATAGTAATAGTAATAGTAATATTAATTATTATAATAATAAATAATTAATATGTCTAAGTGAAGTCGGCCCTATTGTGCCAATAGACACTTCAGTTAATAAGGACAAGTCTAATATAAGTAAGAGGAAATCTTTCATTTGTAGACACACACACACTTGTGAGTTTTGGAAATTTCAGCAAGTACATTTCTTGGTAAAAGTTGCACACCTCTCTTGAGCGCTAGAGTTCTAGGGTTTTGTGCACCCTCCTGTGTGCTAGGATATTCTTGGTGGTGAAAAGGTCTTTCTCTTGAAGAGTAAAGCAAAGGATTTGGCTGGGTTTTTCTCCCTTGTTTGAGAAGGGTTTCCCAGGATATATCTTGTGTTCTTATGCATGGTGCTTCTTCATGTGATCTTGGTTGTTGTAGCATTTATGATTATGGTTAATTGTTAAAATGGAATGAACTTCATGATCAAACTAATGCCTATGAAAACTCAACAATAATGGCTCAGGTAGAGGTATATGTGGTTACTAGAACAAACTATCATCGTAGTCTTCTCCCTCCTTCTAGGAGAACCCTATAGCCTTGAGTCTCGCCTTGTATCTCTCAATGCTTAAGTCTTTTTCACAACTTCTCACATACATTGTTCTTAATCACAACTTCCTTTCATTCCTTTTTCTTGACTACTTCTAGTGGGTTCAAACTGGTTCAATTGGTTGTTCTGACTTTTCTTTCTTTCTTGGAATCTTCATGTTCTTCCTCATGTTTCTCTTCAATGTTGGAGTCCATGGAATCCTCTATAGATTGCATGCCCTTCTTTCCAGAAGGCTCCAACTTTTTCCTTCCACCATAGGAACATAAATGTAGATGGACAACCAAGGATATTCAAGGTTTCATTTCGAAGAAGACTTCTTCTAGAGTCAAATTGAACACGTGTTTCTTATCATTGCTACTACTTCCAATGAAGAACATGGATAAATACTTCATAGTCTTTACGGATTCTTCTTCAATGGATCATATCATTGGGGATTAGCTCCCTCCTAATCCCAGCTTCATGCCTGAATGAGAAATATGCATGCTCTTCTTTTGGAATTATGTGATCATCTCCCTCCATCAGAGAGATTCCATGCTTCCTTAGCATCTCTTTACTTTCTACAAAGTGTCACAAACATATTCTGGTTTCCTTTTTATTCTGACTTACTTCGAGTTTGACTCATGTGAATATCTTTAAGTTTGTTTCTATCTATTTTGATTACTACCCATCTGGCAGTTGTGTCATCCTTATAAAATTCTTCTATGACAACTTCCTTAAGGATTGTTCATCGACACATTTCAAGGGTACCTACACGGAACAAAACGATAAGAAGAAAACAAGAAATATCTATCTAGAGGAGGTGTGTGGTTCATTTTGCAAAACAATTTACAATAAGCATCTATATCAATGAGGTATTCATGCGGTTGAGTATTTATTGCACCTATCAATGAATAGAGACTGGCTTCAAAGGCTGCTTTCACAATTTGTAATGTAGCAACTATACCCTTGATATACAGAAATTTGAAGCTTAACAATTTAATCAAACATAGAACCTGAAGCCTCACTTTTTATGGAGGGTGTTCTTGTTATTTTGAATGCATTGAATCCAATATTATATCTTGGACAAGGTCTCTAGTATTTTTCCTGCAAACACACTCATGTGTTTCTAGATGATATAACTTGGATGGCATATACAAGTGCATACCTTTGAAGTCTTGTAGCATCTTCCAGCATGTCTTCCAACCTGAAACTAAGATACCATCTTGATAAGAATAGATTATAAACTCAATCACAAGATTCAATGATTAGAACAAACTAGAAACTCTAAAATTTCAACTTTGACTACAAAATCAATTTGACCATAAGTCAACCTTTGAATTTGACTTTGAACTATCAACCTTTGACTTTGACAAAATACTCAAACTTGACGTCTTAGCTAGTTGAGAATTACCAAGAGGTGTGCTATGCTAGGGTGCACTAGGATGTCAGGAATTGGGTCAAACATTTAATTATAAGTTCCCAAATCCTTTGAATACATTGAATCCAAGATTACAGCTTGGACAAGGTCTCTAATACTTTTCCTGCAAACACACTCACGTTTTTCTAGATGATATAACTTGGATAGCATATACAAGTGCATACCTTTGAAGTCTTGTAGCATCTTCCAGCATGTCTTCCAACCTGAAACTAGATACCATCTTGACAAGAAGATATTAGAAACTCAATCACAAGATTCAATGATTAGAACAAGCTAGAAACTCTAAAATTTCAACTTTGACTACAAAATCAATTTGACCATAAGTCAACCTTTGAATTTGACTTTGAACTATCAACCTTTGACTTTGACCAGTCAAATTTTGACTTTGACCAAAAATTCAAACCGGACATTTTTGCTAGTTGAGAGTACCAATTGGTGCGCTAAGCTAGGGTGCACTAGGATGTCAAGGAATTAGGTCAAACATTTAATTATAAGTTCCTAAACATAAGGGTTAGGGTTTGTTGCAGCTGCATAATCAGAAAACCTAGTTGCAGTTGTAACTGGTGCCACAACGAGCTTAACAAATAACTTCCCAATCTAGCTTCCATTGGTTAGACTGTCTAAAGATAGTGTGGTCCCATAACCTGTTAGAAATAAAGAGATGTGCTCGTTTTTCCATAGACAATATAGCAATATTGTCACCCAACCATAGGTCGAAGCCACCCCCGAGCACCTTTAACCTTGACAGACAAAATAATTCTGGAAGTCAACCTTAAAACTAGTAGCCAACCAAGATAGCATATCTCTCTCCAAGGCTAGCATACCAAGAAAAAAATCCAAACCATAACCAAGGAAGAAAGTCCAAACCATAACTAAAAGACAAAATCGTAGTTGCAGTAGTTGCAGTTGCACTCCCTCTCCAAAACATGCACACCACTAGTCTGTGTGAGTTGTGAGAGTGTGAATGAAAAATGAGCTCTAGAGCCCTCTTATTTATAGTGCTCTTTGTCATCTATCCAGGTCGACTTATTATTTTATAGGTTAACACTTAAATATTAATTCTTTTATTGAGCTGACATGTCTTCTAGGGTTTCTACACATCTGTTTAGGGTTTCTCTTGCTTCCCGAAATATTCTACTCTCATCAAAGGTTACACGTAGAGGTTGATACCTTCCGCAGCTACCATAATATCAATAGTTATGAGGGTGATGTTTTTTCATCAATTGTAGGGAAACAATATATATCTAACAACATATTAGTTGCTATCATGAGACTTTATGAGTCTCTCATCTATAGAGTTTGCACCTCTCATGTTTTATCTGATTTTATTCAAAGCACTATTCAGTTCAAACAAGGTTGTCCCCTTTCCTCAACCCTCTTTATTTTTTGTATTGACGAGCTTGAGTATATTCTTAGAAAACATATCTAGGAGGGATATGGATGTCTACTACATCATGTCCTAATCCCCATCCTTTTTGCTGATGATGTGATCATTCTAACCTCCTCCCTCAAGAGACTCCAAAGGCATATTAATGCCTTGGCTACCTTGTGACCTTTAACACTTGATAGTGAACCTTGGTAAAACTATAGTTACGGTCTTCAATTTCTCAATGAGCTACTTGGAGGACTATCACTTTTTCTTCAAAGGCAACAAGCTTGAGGGGACCACCACATATACATACTTGGGGGTACAATTTATGTGTTCAAGGTTCAATGTCAAACAACACCCAAGTGAAGTAAAGATTATGGATCCATTTCTATGCTTGAGTGACAATGCTTCCAGATACACTTTTAGGATATGCCTACGAAATTACACCCTTTTTAATGCCTTTTTTGAGATCACAACAGTATATGGCTCTAAGGTATGGTGACCTAGCCTCCTTTCACCTAATAGAGCAATGTTGAAAGAGTCCTATCACTTATGTTGCAATGCATGATTAGTTGTAAGTGGATTTTTCCACATGATATTATGCAAGTAGAGTTTGGTGTTGATCTTATGCATCTCAAGACTATTTTCAACTTGGTATATTTTCTCCATAAGATATGATTTGTAAGTGACTCAACCTTAGACAGAGAAAGGTTCCCTCTCCTAGCACTTTTCTCCTTGAAGGAGATTATTTCTACTTCTAAAGGCCTTACCCCTAGGTGGCAATAGAGTTGCTTTGCTCTTCCAATAATCACCTTCCCCCTTAAGGTACTCCCTTGATGCTCTTGGCCACATATTTCCCTCCACGGAGGAGTTGAACAAGGTGATGAGAGAATATATTACAAACAATATATATAGGTAACCTGGGTTGCCCCTCCCATAGACCTCGATCCTAAAATGGATTTTTGTTTTTAGCATTCCATGCAAACGAGAAATGGCCTTGTCATTAGACCCACGTATACTTGGAAACACTAATGCATATCCTCAAGATTCCCTTGGGCTGATTCAAAGTTAGTTCACATTGAATCCAAATTTAGATGGATCACCACATTTTGAGATCATAGAGGCTATGTCAAGTTTGTCATTTTGAGGTCAAGTCAAAGAAGAACCTTAGCTTTCATTGCTTTATGTGTTATGAGATCAAGGGGAGGTTCCATTGTCTTTAGAAAGAGTTAGGAGGATCCCTCTCTATTTTCTTTAGATACTTGAACCAAAGTGAGGGAAGCATTAAGATTCCAAAGAAAACTTCTACAAGGTGCACCAAAGACAAACCCTGTTAGGATGATCACCTCCTCCTTCCCCTCGACCTCAACGATAGATGATTGCAAGCGATGTGCAAAGTCCCATGAGGCATCAGTTTCCAAGCCTCGTACTTCTTCTATTCCTACAACGAGTATCCTATCTCCACCAAGTTCTCGAAGAGGCTCCACTCACATCACAATTCACCTCATTGCCCCTCCACCTTCTCGAACAACCCAAGCTCCAAAATCGGGTTTTTTATCAATGGCCTAAAGTGTTAGGAGAGTTGCAATGAATGGTTGGATTCAACCCAAGATCACACAACCTATTTCCCCTCAATGTGGGTTTCTTTCCAAAGGAGATTTTGAAACAATATATTGACTCCTTCTCTATGGTTGATGACTCTATTAAGGCATCATCTTCTTCTCCCTCCCCTCATTCTTCATCTAGCTCTAACGCACCTTGAGATTCTCCCTCATCCCCTTTGTTTTAGATGGGGAAGGGAAGTTATTATTGTTTTAATTGTGAACATATTATGTTTGACATGGACATTGTATTTATTTTATTTCTGGTTACTATTGTCTAGCTCTTTAGCTATTTTTCATTTTTGTAGATTAGTGATAGGAGTTGTTTTTACACTCAATATTTGTACCTGAACTAGATTGTACTTCTAAGTCCCATTGACCTACTATTTTGGTCATTCGTTGGACATTAATAAAACCAACATAAACCCATTTTAACCCGAGATTTGTTAAGCCCCTAGAGGGATCAAAACGAAAATGAGATGAAAACCTCTCAATTCTTTGAAGATCTAGGGTTAAGATGAATCCAAGCTAGTTTATTGTATTAGTACGTATATTTTTTTCACATGGGAGACCTCATTTTTTTTGTATTTATAAACATTACACATGACACGTTTAGTAGTAAAATACACCCCACTTCTCTAGGTGCAATTATCTTATCCTATCTTACAATATTGGAGCATGAAATAGTAAGGAATCTTGTATTATAATGCTAACCCTATCTGAAAAAGAGCACTTCCCAATAAAAAGAAAGTGCCATAAGATACACATTGATGCCTTATGTTGACGTTCCTTGTTTATTTATAGGCTTGTGACCCTTATGTAATCGAACCTCATTAACGTTTTATGCCTTAGTACATAATTATGTCACACCTAACCTTAGCACATGATTAAAGCACAAAAACCTTGTCAATACTTAAGACAACAAAAATGTTTGGATTTATTAATGTCTCAAACCTTATTACTTAAATAGTAAGGTATATAACAAAAGCTCACAGGACCCTTCTATGGATGAGTCCTTATTGGACTCTAGTGATGAGATTCATAGATTCTAGCAATGTTGGGAGCAGCAAAATTAGTCCTACAACAACTTAATCTTTAGCAACTGCTTCTGGTAAAGGGGATTTAACTCTCCCCATTTTGATTTTTAATTTTGGTCTGGGTTTCATTCTATTCTTGGAACAAATGGAATATCTCCAAATGTTAAGAAACTCTATTATGGAACAGAGTTTAAAATTTTGAATCTTGTGAATAGATGGAATACCCTCTGTACTTATTGGTTTTTAAGTCACGTGAAGGGTTTTGTTACTTGTATTATTAATTTTGAGGTCTCGATATCTCCAGTCAAAGTAGCAATAGAAGATAGAAGGAAGTTTAAGTTTGATTTCCCTGCAGTATGTGGCCCCCTACGGATATAGATGGGTGCAATGTAATTCTACTGCAAATAAATAAAACTCTTATTCTACACTCGAAAAAAAAAAAGAATACTAGAACATAAATTGCTAGATCTCGATAAATGGTCAAAAGAACTATAATAACAATTATTTAGTCGATTTAAAAATCGGTTGATTTCAATGGTTGTAGGAAAACTTTCAAGCGAACACTCGTTACTCGTAGGAATTCGGGGACATAAATCACTAGATTTTGGATGAATGGTCAAAAGAATTGTAATAGCTAATGTACAAACAGCTACATCCTTCTTTTGACTTCACTTGAATCCAAAACTCAACAAAGAGCTATTTGTAGGACAAGATTTAGAGTCTATACATTTAATGATTCAACTGTAAATATATAACCATAAGACACTCAACAGGTTCTTGAAAGCTTGCAGTAGTGAAGTCAGTTGGTGTAAACATCACACAACCTCTTTATAAATAGAATGAGCTAGAAAATCATTGACAAAAACATGTCAGAGGCGACTCTGAAAAAGAGTAAGCAAAATATGTTGATTAATTGGGTTGGTTGTCATTGATGGAAACCCTTGAAGCAAATTCCGGTAGTCCCAACAGTATGATTAAGAGACTTCAGTTTGATTGATGTATAATTGTATGAAGTTTAATATATTTGCAAGTAAGACTATTCTAGATGGATAGTACATATCATACAATTCTCGGTGATATGTGGAACATCACATAACTTCTCATGATGAGAGAGTTATGGCCATATGAAGTTGGATAACCCTCATGAGTTATCTAGAAGCCCCTAGAAGGTCAAAGAAGACAATTATTCTAGAAGCTCCTAGAAGAAGTGTACTAGTCAAATTCATAGTAACTATGAGTTAATCATGTGTATAGTT